>JAHZMV010006828.1:0-102338 GCA_027743765.1 Coecobrya sp. COE2
CGTAAATTAAATCGTTTTTGCATAAGCAGTTGAAAAAAGCAGAAAAAGCAGAATTGTAGGCACCGAGCAGCAGAATTAATATAAAAAAGCAGCAGAATTTGCCTCGCTTTACTTATTACCAAGTTATTAACCTCTTCAAATTAATTTTTGGTGGTTAATTTGTCAAAAATTACATTCATACCAAACCAATCCTGAGGTCCTTCACCTCTCCTTCCTCAGTCTATCCATCAAACAAGTAAGAAAATCAACCCAGGATATTCACCTATTTTTAAAAAAAATAACATTTTTCCCAAAAAATTGTCCTACCTCTTTCCATATTATGAATCTTTCAAAAGTTCACATTTTACATTTTACCCCACTCATTGATCATATCATCTTTTTTTTCCTAGAAAGCATGTTTTTTCCTCCGCCAAAAAATCTTTTCACTTTTCACCAAAAAATTTCTCGGAAAGCCACCAAGCTAATAATTTTTTTTCCGCAGTGGTAGTTTCTCTCTCGCTCAATATGCACATTTATTTTTTTTCCTCTTTACCTTTTTCCATACACACGCTTTTACCAACCTCACCCATTCAAACACATCAACAAAAATTTCATACTATCCATGCACGTTTTCTGTGTGTGACTCTCACTGAAAATTAAATTAAATTAGAGTCAGCATTTCTTTCTCCTCTTTTACCACACCACACACACACACCGACAATACTAACTCAACCGCAATGATGATGATCACACGGGTATAGTGATGATGTGGTAGTCTGCTCTAGTCCGCCCTATCATCATCCTCCGCTTTTTCTTCTTTTCCAGCATCCAGTCACCATGTTTCCATGTGTATGTATAGCATACTAATTACAACTTTTTTTTTTCTTCTTCTTCTCTCTCATCTCATCTCTGTATCTTTTTTCCCCGTTTTAATAAATGTGAATTCAGCTTGTTGAAGCACACACACAAGCAATGTTGCTGATGCTGATGCAGTTCAATTCCTTAATTGATATGGGGAATGATGATGATGAGGATGATGCTGATGTGACTCTTTTTTATCGTTCGTGCACGCACCAAAAAATTCATGAGATCACTTACATCATCGTCATCAGCATGCTCCTTTTTTCGTCCTATCATACTTTCTGCTACCTCAACGAGAAAAAAAGGAAACACTTTTGCTCTCGCTCTCCATTTCTCGTTTTTAGAGTTATTGTCCATTTTCTTTTAGAAGCCATACAATTCTTTCTTTAAAAAACCAAGTAGTAGTAGCCGAGTTTTTTTTCTGGAAAATGGCGCGGTAACGGTTCTTGGAAAATTGTTGTATATAAGGTTGGGTAAGAGTTTTTTGTAAAAATGGTGAAATGAATATGTTGGTCGTTCTTGTCGTCGTCGTCGCCGTTTTCTTTTCTGCTCTTCCTTCTTCTCCTCCTCCACATCCATCCATCCATGATGATCCAACAAAATTTATATACATCACTTGAATTACTTTGTGCCGTTAGTCGTTGAAAAAAAGCTCGACTATAAATAGCAGCAGCAGTACATAATACTCTACTCTACGCACATAATATAGTGCAAAAAAATATATATATCCCATTCCTTTTTTTTTCAGCTGTCACACAACTAAGCAAACAGCAAATGCCTTTTTTTCTCATCTCTCCTTCAGCAGAGAAAAAGCGAGACTTTATTTTAGGAAGCCATTTTTATACACACGAGTCTCCTCTCTCTAACTCCACCAGTCATTGAACGATACACACTGACTGACTCCAGCATAGTTTCTATTCACATATTATTCTCTGGCGTTTTCTTCTCCTTTTAAAACGCAAAATGGAAACTGAACTCTCTCTCTCTGTCCGTTAGAGTGGAGGGAAAAAGGGAAATAAGTGGGAAGAGAAAGGAAAAAGAGAAGAAAAAAATAGATGGTTAATTACTGCCACTGCATTACTACGAGAGAGCAACACTACCACCGCCACCATCATCGACATCGTTTCCCCCCGCATATCACACACTACTGGAGTAGTGCTGGAGAAAATAACTGGAGAGAGAGAGAGGAAGTAATGGGTTGAACGAGTAGATTTTTTTTATGAACGCTCTATATACGTGATCAGGTTTTTCCCATCATCATCAACAGTTTTTTTTTTCGGTTCGTAGTGGCACGCACGACAAACTTGACATTACTTTATAGAGAGAGAAGGATTTTTATATTGCCCAAAAAAATAAATTTATATAAAAACGCCAATGAAATGAATGCCCACCCAACATGATAGATTTTTTTTTCGTTTGCTAGAGCTTCCTCTAGAATTGGTGATTATTTAAAATATCTACTGATCCACTATATTATGTAGGTGATGGTGTTCTTTTTTCTTCATCTTATTGCTCGACTCCACTGCTGGAGTCTGAATGCCGGTAAAAAATAATGTCAGGAGTGGAGAGAGCTTGGTAGTGGCGGAGGTGGTCCTTGTGCTGGCAATAAAAACGGAGAGAGAAAAACGGTTTTTTATTTTTCTAGAGAAAAAAATATTACGCAAAGAATAGAAACGTAGCTGAAGGAAGGAAAAAGGCTAATTGGTTATCTAAAACCGTTTTATTTTTCTGATGGACGGACGGACAAACAAGGTATATAAAATATATGTTATATAATTTGTTGCGTAACATATATCCAGCTTCATTTCTCTTTAAGCTGTGTAATAAGTGGTTTAAATGGTAGAAAAATCGAACAGTTTTATTTCCTGTTTCCATTACACAACATTATTTTATGCGTTTTTTTTTTCTACAAAAACTTTGCTCCCTTTGACTCTATATATATTTTTCTTGGAAGGAAAAAAGCAACACACTAACTTGTTAGTGTTGTTATGTAGTCAACTAACTAAGCTGGCAAGTGAATTGCCAAAAAAAAATATTCCGGCTGTGCTGGAAGCAGAGAGGGAGAAAAAAAGGGGAGAAAAGAGACTTCTGTTCCTTTGGCATAAGCACACCAGCAGTTTTTGTAGTATTTTGAGCAGAGTGAGTGCAGTGGCTTAACCAGTCTTTAAAAGTAATGATAACAAGCACACATTATTATACAACACAGGCACACATGGAATGAGAGAGAGAGAAAAAAAGGGCTCTTTTCCAAATCATGTCCCTTGAAAAATAAATGAGTGCAGAGTCTTCCTCTCTCTCTCTCTTCCCTCGCAAACGATTTAACCTTTTCCCTTCCCGTGCAGCAGCAGCTTTCTAATTTTTAGAGATGAGGCCGTAAAAATTTTACTACTCTGCTCGATAATAGCCATACTAAAAACTAATAATAATGCAAGTAGAGTGGTGGCGGTGGTGGTGGAAGGGAATTATATACTTGCTTGCTTTCCCGTTTATACTCTCTCATGATCGTTGTCGTCATCAATACCATCTACTACAAAGTGAACTGAACGCGTAGTAAAAAAAAGACCACAAGAAGGACCAGCACACACACACTCCACCCGTGAATATTATGCCGTTAGTGTGGGAGGGAGAGAGAGCTCGCGAGTAAAACGTAAAAGTCGGCTTCAGTTTCAGTGGAAACTTGCCTCCACACAGGGAAGGCAAAGGAAGAGAAGAAGAAGAGGAGGAAGAAATTTATTGCATTCCAACGCTCCGGGTGGAATCTCATATACACAGACAGCAACGGAGATATATGGCCATCTGATTACTAAACTGCTACTACATCTACTACTCTCTTCCATGATGATATTTTCTCTCCCTCTACCTATCTCTCTCTCTCTCTCTCTCTCCTTGTTTAGCCAAATTATCAAAGCAATATAATATAACATGTAAAAATAGGCGAAGCAAAAAAAAGGAAAGCAAATTGCCATCTCATTTTTTTACTCTCTCTCTCTCCCTACCAAACTTTATATAAAGAAAACATAGATGAAAAATAAAGTTGGTTCGGTGATGATGCAGCAGCAGCAGAGGAGTATGCGAGAGAAAGACGCTATATTATTACACACTGCTGCTACATACATACGCCATCATGGTTTAGTTTTTTTTTGGATGTTTGTAGCTTCGCATAAAATTTAATTTGCGAATGGAGAAAAAAATGGTGCAGAGGATAGTGGAACGACCAGAAGAGAACCAAAAACGTCCCGTATTATCATCCTTTCTCTTTGCTCCTATATTTTTTGCCTTGCTGGATATTATCAAGACGAAAAGGAAAAAGGGAAAGACGACTTTGTGCTCTTTTTTTCTTCTCCATTTTTAACTCTGGTGCTCTTGTTGATTATATGAAAGCTGTTGTTATTTTCTTCTCTCTACCTTGTTCATCACCCAAAAGCAGATTCAAAATCGTCGCCTTTAATATTTTCTCTGGCTGCATTTTGTCCCATCATCTTTATTTTCCTTATGCTTTCTCAGTGTAGTAGAGAAACAGATGGAAAAGTTTTTGGAAGGAAACTAACTCTGCTACAAAGAAAGTTGGTTGGAAGTAGTAGCAGAGTACCTGCAAGTAATTATTATTACGGGAACGATTATGATTATCGCTACTATAATCATTCTTGTACGGGGATATTGTAGAAAGAAGGAGAGATCGGCAGATGAAAAATATACACTGAGCACAAAACAAAGTAGAAAAAGGAGTCTCGTTTTCTCCTTGGACTACAACAGGAGCATTGTGAAAAAGGAGAAAGCAATTTTTGCTACTGGTGCAGGCCGTAGTATAAAAAAAATTGGCGTGATTTTGTGCATGTTTTCTCCAGGAGAGAAAATATTGTGTGCAGGAGAAAGGCAACTGCACACACCAAAGCCAAACGGAGAAGAAAAAAAGAAGTAGCATATGGCGTTAAGTTGGTGGTGGTGGTGGCGGTTAGAATCTATGAGTTTGGTGTCTTGTGTAATTTGCATTGCTTACCGTTACCACCATCTAGAAAACATTTGAGCAGCAACCCTTTGCAAAAATATAAAATACACACGCAGGATTTTGGAAGAGGAGGACGACAAAGTTGTGTATAGCAGTTGGTAGGGATTAACAATAATTGGTAATTACATTACAAGGGAATATTTATCTCTGGAAGCTCTACTCTACAACAAAAACCAGCAGCAAGCCTTTAATTTTTTTTCCTTTCTCTGTATTTTAGCGAGAGAGAGAGAGAGGCACAATTAAAATGAATCACGGTGACGGTGGTGACGATGGTGTGAGAATTTATGACAACTTTATTATTACACAGTTTGCATGTGCATGCTACATACAAAAGCACAGGCTATAGTAATAATAGACTTCCAACAAGCCATATTCTTTTGTTGGAGGGAAATATGGAGGAGTTTTTGTACCACCTGCCTGCCACCACCACCACCACCTCTCCTCCTAAAAACTTCTCTGGTGCGGAACAACATGCACAAGTATCACCACCACCTTGCTTGATATTTTTTTATTAAGGAGAGGAAAAGAGTTGTCGTCCTCTCTCAGTATAATTTTTTATTATTGTAAGCATGATGCTGCTGACGACGAGAAGGATGATGATAGGGACGTAAAGAAAAATTGAGTTTTGTTCCAGCAAATTGATGAGGTATTCTCGGAGGTACTGGAGTGGAAACACTGACTCAGACAGAGAGAGAGAGAGAGCTGTTATATATTTTTTTCTGGAATTTTGCAAGCAATGCAACCTGCTCAACAGAGAGAGATGCCATGCGGCAAAATTGTAATGTATATCATATTTTTATACTCCCTTTCTCACTTTTCCTTTTTCTCTGCTGCTACCCAGACAAGTGTCATCTTCTGCTCTGAACTTTTCCAGAAAAAAAATAAGCTGAGTTGGCCAAAAAGGTAAAATGAGAAAATGCTCGGGTCTCTCTCTCTCTCTAGACTCTGGTGGTATAAAAGTAAAGTAAGCAATCAAAATGCAAATGTTATAATCGTCATAATTTTCTCTCTCGGCTACCAACTACTACTGTCACCCGTCGCCGTCTTGTACATTTTGAAGGATGATGAACATGACCGCGTGCCAGAAATGACTTTTTTTTCTTGGTTGGTTGGACCAACCTACTAAATGGCAGACAGGAGAAAATGAGGGAGTTGGAGAGAGAGAGAGAGAGAAAAACGGTTTTGCTCGCTCTCTCTCTCTTGTTGTCCTGTCAACTTTTATGCGAGGACAGAAAGTGAGAGGATATAAATAAAAAGGAACACAAGCAGCAGCTAAATTATTAAGTCCGACTCTTGTTCACTTTCAACTTTGGCGTGTGTGTGAGAAAGAGAGATAGGAGAACAAGGAGTAATAAAGCTGTCATTTTATTCCAAGTCAGCCAGAGAGAGAGAGTTTATGAGTCAACGGAAGAAAAAAAAAGGTGAGCGAGCTAGTAGCCTCCTCCTTTTTCGCCCTAATTATATCATAAATACCAGCCTATACGGAACACACACACACGTGAGCTTCGCAACACACATGCAAACTAAAAGTTAAAGGATAATAATAATTTCTTGTTTCTTCAAAATGAACTTGTCATCGTTTGTGCGCAATTTGACTGACTGACTGACTGATTGTGAGAAATAAAATAAATGACTTAATATTAATGGCAGCTGCGAGACTTGTGACGAGAGAAGAAGTAGAGACAGCGAGATAGCCTGGCAACCTGCACAATTTGCATAGAAGAGTGAAACCGTTTTAATAATTTCTTCTGCTGGAAATTATAGAGCTTAAAAGGTATTTAATTAGAAATTCTGGTGGTGGTGTGGTAAAAGGAGAGAAAAAGGGTGAGAGGAAAATTGTATTGAGAATTAATATATGTAGATACGTGGAAGGTGTTGCAGTTTTGGTTGGTTGGCGTACAAAAAAAAATAAATGCGTAGAATAATGTATCATGTATGAAGGTGGACGAGAGAGGGGAAATGCACTTGACCGTGACTTTTTTTTTGTTTTTACTCTTTCTAGCTGGCTGACTGACTGACATGGTGGGAGAGAGTAAATGACGTGCGTTAAAGCTATCACACAGCCACCATTATACACCACTCACCACTCTACATATATTTTTATATTGGCGTGGAAGAGGCTGCTGCATTTTTTTGGGAAACGGTGAATAAGTGTGGTTGGGTGTCAAAAAGGATCTGATACGCTTTCTGTTCACGGTTCATGCATTAATAATGAAAAGGTACATATACAGATAGATAGGTAGAATGAATGTGTATTCCGCTCCTGGTGCATTTTGCATCCTGTATCGGATTACGGATTAAGCACGTCGGAATATTGCTCTGTTAGGATTTCGGATTGCATGACATTACGCCTTTTTCTCTCTCTCTCTCTGTAACTGCATGCAAGAACCAGAGCCAAAAATATAAAGGAGCAAAGGCCATTTCCCTCAATTAGAAGCCTGTGAGCAGAGAGAATGAGAAGCAAGACACGCAAAAGATGAACATGACGGTCATCATCATCACCACACCAGGATGACCAGCCAGACATGAAGAAAAAAAAAGGAAAAAGTGGAAATGCATGGGTGCATGTGAAAGTGTGTGTGTACACAAGGTACACATTTCCTCGGGAAACCTTTTCTGCATAATATCTTGTGTGGATGTGTGTGTGCATTTTAATACGCTAGTCTATATGCTCTCTGGTGTGTACTCTTGTAACGCTCCTTCTTTCTGCTCGTGTAAACGCCAGAACCAACAACAACAACAGCAGCAGCAGCAGTACTACTTACGGCAGAGAAGAGAAGGAAAGTCAATTTGAAAGCGAGAAAAGCAGGATAATCTGTGTGTCGTGCAGGAGTATATAGTGTGCGTAGGAGAGAGAGAGCAAGCTCGCTTCCTCTCTGCCAACAATATAATGGCATCAAAGAGTATAGAGTCGTCTGTGTTGTTGTGGGGAAAAAAAGAAAAATATATATATGGAAAGAGAGAGAAAATTTTTTTGTTCTCCTTTTTTTATATAACCTTCTACACTACTCCATTCTTTCTTCGTTTTCTATTCACCAGACTCCACTCTCTCTCTCTCCTGCCAGTCTACTATGCTTTCTCCTTTACTCTCTCCATTTCAAAAGCGACTCTCCGGCACGGCACACACACAATATTATCCTATTTCACCATCTCTCTCCCCCAACTTCTCCATACAGTTCAAACCCGATTTCATAATAACATACACAAGAAGACTGTGAGTGAGTCGGTAACAAGAGTTTTCGGAAACATTCGGCTTTTATTTTCCACGACTCGTCCATATTTTTTTTACTGGTGTGCTGCTGCTGCTGCTCCTCTGCTGCTATGCTGCTACTGGTACCCGTATATAATAGCGTATCAGTTTTCCAACTAAACTCGCTCCACATCTTGTACCAAACATGAAAGAAAATTACATGGCAAAATAGAAAACTATACTACATACTACACATTACATATAAGTAATTGTTTTGCTCCAGTAAACCTACCAGTTGTAATAAAAATATATATAGGAGGATAATATAATATGTACATTCTGATGCAGTAGAAAGACATTAAAAAAAATAAGAGAGAGACAGATATTAACTTTGGCCATCATACTCATACACACAGTTTCCCTGCAAAACCTTACTAATGTTACTTGCTACATGTATGGATATTTCCTACTAAAATGTATACATTTTCTATACAGATTTTTTCCAAAGATAAAAAAACACAATGCTCGTGTGTGTGTATGTCTGCCTCCAAATTATACTACACACACACACGCATTGTTTTCCTGATGTCGCTGATATATACATGACTTTGTATATTATACCTGGGAAATTGCTGTTGTGTTCTGGATATTTCAAGTCTGTTTAGCTTTCTTAAATGTAACATCTTGTACGACGATATATATACTGTACATTTTATATGGAAGGGTAATATAGACAGATAGATGGTGATGTAGTGGTAATAATGACAAGACAACCATATCATCAGCTATTTTTAACTATATTTTTATATAATGATTTGGAAGATACATAGTCAGGTTTTTTTTTATTTGATGCATGCCTTTGCTTTTCCAGAGGGACCCTCTCTCTATAAGCCGTTAAGGTTATATTAAAAAGGATGAGCTTGTGTAGAAGTAGACATGCAGAATGCATTATTCTGTGTGTGGATGTGTGAAGGAAGAGAGAGGGGATGGATGGAGAGGCCGTGGTGGTTTTGTGCAGAGAAAAAGAAGCAGGACACAAAATCCTCCTGCTACACAGCCAAAACAGTAGAGAGGAAAAAAAAATTCTCTACGGACCCGCTTTCAAAATAACACAACTCTCCGGTTTATCCAGCAACAAAAAAGAAGCTCCTTTTGCAATCGCTCTCTTGTCTCTAGAAAATATATATATATTTTTTCAGCTAAGGCAATATGTGTTGTATCGTAACATAGCTACATAGATGGATAAAATAAAATGATTATCATCATCAGAAACATAGTCAAAAGCGATTTAGAAGGGTATACAGAGATATATATCAGTAGCAAAAGAGAGGAAATAATGTGTTATGTTGCAGGAAAAAAATATATATATCCATGTACATATTTTTTTGTTGGATAGTTAGTTAGTTAGTTAAAGTTAGAGGATATAGAAGGCAAAACTCTTGCCTAGTGTGTGTGTTGAAAATCAAGAGTTTGCGAGCGAAGAACACACACATCTCTACTAGCTCCAGAGAGCGAATGTTCTCTCTCCCCATCTCTCTCTCTCGTTCTACAAAGAGAACTGTATGCATACACACACTATGCTATTTTTTTATTTTCAAAAAAAAAGCTCAATGCTGTTTCTCCATATACTACACAGAGTAGAGAGTGAAGAAAAAACATGCCTGCTTCAAAGTTGCTTCTTTTTCTCTCCAACTCATGAAAATCATTCCGTTTTTCCCCTATCACCACCACTGCTGCTGCTGCTTCTACATATTTTTTTTACTTTGAAAGAAAATAATAATATCAGCTTTTAGCTCTGTCTGCATTCACTTCTCCCATCATTTCAACTTGCAATGCAAGTTTGTTCACTTGTTTCTTCACTCTGACTAGCTGACTGTTGTTGTTGTAGTAGAGGAGCTCTCTCTGTAGCTTGATGCATGTTCCAAAATGAACGAAAAACTCTGTGCTGCTCTGCGCTATATTCTTCTCGTCTGTTCAACTCTTTTCATGTTCCCATTCCCATAAGCTTACACACACAGACTTGGTTTGGTTGGATGACGAGCTCGTGAAAGGAGTCAGTTTGCTGCTCACTCTCAGACAGAACAGAGGCCACGTTTCTTTGTCTCTCTGAGCAATTCCGTGAGCATATTTTATTATTACTACTACTTCTACAGCACATGTTGTAGCAAGACTGGAATTTTGTGTAGAATGTAGTAAGCAGAGAAGAATAATAATGATGATGATCAGTGTGTGCAGTAGTGCTACCATCATTCTTCCTTATAATTCTACAAACTCTCAAACTTCTTTACGCTCACCATAATAATAATAGACTAGTCGAGAAATAAAAACCGTTTGCTCCAAAGAAACAAACAGGCAAAGAAGAAAGAGATTTGATCAATTTTTATTTTCTACTGTGCTCTCCTCCTTTTAATATTCCTAAAAATATATATATTCCGTGTGTAATTATTAGTTGTGTAAAGCAAAAGAGAAAAAAAAATTTAATTGGACGTTCTTCTTGTTTCCTTTCAATCAGAGAGCCTCTCTCTCGTCATCAAGTAGTGTGCCAGTGCTTCTTCATTTTTATTCCAAGAAACGTACTTTTTTTATACG
Organism: Coecobrya sp. COE2; assembly: GCA_027743765.1. Classification (NCBI taxonomy): domain Eukaryota; kingdom Metazoa; phylum Arthropoda; class Collembola; order Entomobryomorpha; family Entomobryidae; genus Coecobrya; species Coecobrya sp. COE2. The sequence continues at coordinate 10,626 of JAHZMV010006828.1, forward strand.
GAATATTTTTTTTAAGACTCCAGAGCTTTTTATCAAAAAAAGAATGAAAACGATTCTTAGATTTTAATGTTCTTCCGTGCATTTTGTTTTCCTGTGTGAGAGTGCGTATCCTATTTTTTAAAGTGGCTTTGTATGCTCTGCATTGAAATAAACATGCAAAAATACAAGAGGCTATCTGAAAAATAGAGTTGATATTATTGCCTGAAAAAATACATATTCCATTTTTGTCTCTCGTGTGCACTCGACACACCACACATCACAGAGGAAATCTTGAGAAATTGTCATACAACAAGAAACAGGAAACTCTCTGCGCTTTCGCACTCATACCAACTTTTTTTAAAAAATATACTGCCATAGTAACAAAAAAAAATACTTTCAACTTTTTTCTCACTGGATAGTTGAGACGGAGACACAAAAAAAGTGAAATAATAAACATAAAGAATGGAATAATAAAAAGAAAACCAGTTTTCTAACTTGTCACTTGTGTACGTTTTCTTCGAAAATATTCTTGCCTGTTGTCATTGTTCTTGTGTGTGTATGCAGTCTCGCTTGTCATTCCACCACGCAGCATTCTCCAGAAGCAAACCTGCTACACAGCAAATCTTTGTCTCTCTTTTTTCCAAAACTTAAGCAAGAGCGTTACGTGCGGAAATATTAACCGTGGAATATTACGTGCTCTGCAAGGACATTCTTTCTTTTCTTCCAAAACTTAACCTTCTTCCAATTTAACATTTCCAGGATATGACCCTGGAATAAAATGGACAGCTGGTCAGGTAAAAAAATCCCGACCAAAAATTTCCTCTAGTAAATGGCCTCACATGTAAAATGGATTTGGCAACTGCAACGAAAAAAAATTATTTATAATTCAAACCCGCGTTCCTCTCCGCCCAGTTGAAAAGGAGGTTTGAGAATATTAATCTTGTTTAATATTTTAATAATGATACTTGTAGCATTTATACATGAATGACAAGTACAACAAAAAAAGGGAGTTTGTTTAACCGTCGTAGGTCGTTACTGTGTTGTTGTTCTGTCGGTGAAATATAGTCAGTTAGAGAAAATGTTGTCCGAGTTGTTGAGTCAGTCGTCGTCAGTGTTGTGTGTTGTTTAGTGGTTTGTAAACAGAGAAATAATAAATAAAAGGGAACACGGGAGGTGAATTAGAGAGAAAGAGAAAAGGGCTGCAGACTACCTCCAATCAATTCAAAAATAATATCTAATATTATTTATCATTTATTAAAACGGATTGTTATTGGGAGGGCTTGTTTGTCAAGCGGGGGAGGAGGAGGATGATACTACCATATTACTATTTTAGTAGTACAAATATATAAACTTGTTTTATTCCCGTTTCATATAATTTTTAGTAGTAATTTTTCCTTCATTGCGTCCATTATATAAAAAAACGCGAGTTGCGTAACAACGGAAATTGAACACACACACACTATTTTTCCCTTTTGTTTTCTAGAAACTCTTTATCGTGTACAGTGAACAAAAATCGTGTAACGTCGAATGTGTGTAATAAACTGTCTGAATGGAGGAAACTACGTTCGGCAGCTGCAAATACAAAAAATCAGCTAAAATATCCAAAACGGCATTGGACTCGAAGAATAAAAAAGGTAAGCTTTATTTTTGCATTTTTCTCTGCAAAAACATTCCCCCTGCTAGATAGTTTGCTTGTTAGAAATGAAGCGAGAAAATCATTAGTCTGGTCATTACACTATCAAGCGACTTGATTGATTGCTTACAACCAAAATTGACTGAATCGATATTATAGCCAATAATAATAATAATAATAATATTGGTTGGTTAACGTGCTGTCTGGGAAAAGAAAAAAAAAGGGTTGCCAAGAAACACACTGTCTAATAATCCACCAACAGCATACATTTTTCTTCATTTTCATTAATGTTTATTGCCAACCGTTTTTTTTCTCTTAAAGAGATAATGACACCAGCTTCTGTTATGTGTATTTTTTCGTACTCTTTGGCACTGGCTACTTTTTTGAGTAGAGAGAACGACAGAGTTTCGAGCATTTCGAGTTGTGAAGCAAGTGAAGCGAGTCTCCTCTCTCGCGCTTGCTATTGCACTCCTTTTTGGCTCAACTCTATTTTGCTGCTTCTGCCCTCTCTATAAATTGTTTTGCTATAAGAGAAAAAATCAAAGCAAAAAAGACTCCTCCATAATGACTAGTGACAAACGCAACAACAACTCCAAGAGTTGGAGTAGTTTGTTGTAGAGAGAGAAAAATAAATGGAGCTCTTCAAAATTACTACGACGAAGGAACGAGTGGTTTGGTAAACTTGGTGCTAGAAGAAAATGTTGGCTCACTTCATTTCGCACATTGGCATTTTTATTACCTTTCACTTTTTTAAATATTGAGAAAAAGACTTGAGAGAGAGGAAGGATTGATGGATAGACAATAGATGGATTGATGAATGCTGTGTGGCAGCACATATACATACACACACGCACACGGAAATACATTTATTTCTACTAATCTCATCTTTGACACTACTACTACCACCACCACTGCTGCTGCAAAAAGACACACAGGAACAATATTATTTTCTGTTGTTTTAAAACGAGAAACGACTGACATTCTTGCTTTTAATCAGTTTGCCAGTGAAGCAAACACTATTTCGAACCGACATACCTTTCTTCCTCTTACAAACAAAACATGTAGAAAAATTCCTTCACTGAAGAAAAACATTACAGCAATTTGTGCGACTACGTGTAGGTAATCCTCATTATTCCTGTTTCGAACAGAAAGAAGAAAAAAACTAAATATCTCTCATGAATTTCTTCAGTAGTTGCACATTTTTTATATGCGCTTTATAATAATATATGTTTGGATTGGCATGCACTAAAAATATAATAATTGGAGTTTAAAGGAAAAACGGAGAGAATGGGTATCTAATCGGCTCATCTCATTATTATTATTATTACTTGGAAAATATATATAGGGATACTGCACAGGATGCATAGACATTGATCCTCCATCTCTTTCTACTATTTTATCCCGAGAGATGGATAGACAGAGACAGACAGAAAGAGTCACATAATTTTCAAGAGTGTGAAATGCACTGGTGGTGGTAGCGGATGTTCTTGTGTCGTATAGGATTTTTTATTAGTACTAATGGCTCGCTTATCACTTTACCATCACGGATCCCTCCAACAACATAAACTTGTGCAGAGAGAGGAGAAAAAACAAAAACAACATCACTTCAAGAGAAAGACAGACAAAGAGTCAGAAAAGACGAAGGAAAAGTGTACATTCCTAAATTCCAAACTCGACTCATTCCGTCATTCAACCAGAGAGAGAGAGAGAGAAACAGAGAGATAATAAAGAATAGACAGGGAGAAAAAGCGTGGTCGTCAATGATGTCGCTTGAGCTAGATGAGCAACTCTACAATTTTTATTTTGTTTTCGACACCACTAAACAACTGGGAAACAAGAAGGAAAACACAGCAAACGACATCACTTCTCTCTCGCTCATTCTTTTTTATACACAAAAATCTTATCCTTTTCACTTGAGAGATAGCACATTTTCATGCTCCCTTTTTCCCGTTCTAATTAAGTGCAATGCAAATGTCGGGAATATATAATAAAAGGCGGATTTAAATCTGCTCTTCTCCTTCTCTGCTCCCATTTCTCATGATTCACTGAATTTGTCCAAATATTAAACAGAAATAAAATATAAAAATAAATTACCTGCTTTACTTACCCTCCCCGCCTTTATTTCTTTCTTTTTGCTGGAAAATTTTCATCTGGAAAATCGATACACACATTTTATTTATTTATTTTCTCCCTGTCCAAAAATAAGAGAGAGGAGAGCAGAGACTAGCAAAGGAGAAAAAAGGATTTCCCCAATTTCTCTCGCGCGCTCTTTCTCTCTTTCTATTTTGAATTTGACTTGAAGAAAATATAAGAGGACAGTGAGTGACTTGTTGTTCAACTTGACTCATGATATTTCCTCGGAGAGAGAGAGAGAGAGCTTGCTCCTTCTATAATCCGATTCCATCCACGATGATGCGAATTTATATATTTTTTTCCTTCTTCTTTTCTTCTTCTTCTTTTTCCCATTTTCCTCTCTCTCTCTCTGCTCCTGTATGTGTGGCGGAAGGAGAAGAAAAAGGCAGGAAAAGAGAGAGAGAGAAAAGCATTTTCTTGCAGCTCTACACCGCCAGTTCCATTTCGCTTCTCTTCTCATGTGATCCCGATCCCTTCGCATAAGAATATAAGCTTTTCCTTCTTCTTCTCTTATTCCCTTTCCAATTTCAAGGATTAGCAAGCAACAAGAAGCACACAAGCGACGAAGGAGGAGGAAGAAGAAAAGGAGAATGAAAAAAAAATCCTATTGGTTTTTTTATACTATACTTTCCCATTTTATTTCCATTCTTTCCCTGTTTGAGTCAAAAGCAAAAAAAAAATAATAAAAACATTATTATTATAGTAGCATGGTATAGTGTGTGTGGTAGCGTGGTTTTCTGACTCACTCTCTCACCCACACACTCTCTCTCTCTCTCCAAGACTCTCTGAGAGAGAAAAGACGGAAACTTGGTCAAGCATGGAAAGTGGTTTTTTGACTGCAACTTAAAAAAAGGGAATAGATGTATCATGTGATGTTGTAAAGGAGAGAAAAACACGACCAACGAGAAATTGACTGAGTGACTGGGCGAGTGCTGCTGCTCCGGCTATTATTAGTATTAGCTGTGCTGGGAACCAAAAGTTGCCTGCCCAAAAAATATATGTCTACATTTTTGTCCTCATATGAATGTATACTCAAGTTATATTTATACAAAAAAAAATGTTACGGAGAGAGAGAGAGAGAAAGGAACAAGGTGAACTGCGTGAGTGTCCATAATAATAATAATAATAGGTGTGTTCGAAACGGGTATTCCATGGCTCGACTTATAGCGTGCCGTGCAGAAGAAAAAAACTTTTACTTTGTGTAACTTTTTTTTCCCTTTTTGCTCCATGCTCACACAGTCCACTAAACTTGCTGGCAAAAAAATAAACGTGTGTGCTTTTCCTCTCTGCTTTTTGCCAGCACATTTTGCTACGCTCTTAGACACACGTCTCCCTCTTTATTCATTCGACAGGGAAGAGAGAGAAGGAATTGAAACTGTAAAAAAGAAGAGAGAAAAATAGCAAGAGAGAATGAAGGAAAAGAAAATTTTCTTGATCTGAATTCAAAAGGTGTGCTCCTGTTAAGTTGAGTTGAGGGACTAGCACATCATGCCATTATCTGTTTTCCTTACACCAACTAACGTTGAAGAATCAGCCTACTTTTTTTCCACCTCACCTCTCAAGTCAGTCAGTAGACTCACCTTCTCATTCTCCTCTTCTCTCTCTCTCTCTATTGATGGATAGTATTCTCTCCCATTTATTTACAGGTCTTCTCTCCTTCCCCAGGACTCTGTGAGATGTGAGCACCAAGAAGAAAGCTCTACACTTTATTTTATTTTTTTGGCGTCTGCCAGCTCACTCTCTGCAATGGCGGTGCTTTTCCCAAAGCGCCTTTCTCAATTCCTTCCACTGTTTCCTTTCTCTTATTTCTCCTTGTGCAAAAAAAAGGGAGCATGCTATAATATGATATGATACAGGAGTGTAGTGTGAGCAGAAGCACACACGGCCGTGATGATCATCATCATTCCTCCTTCTCATATTTTTCTTGCCATTTTTTTAGTCCTCTTCAAAATTGGGTACAGGCTTTTGCGAAAAAAGTAGAGAAAAAAAGGTAAATGGAGCATCTCCTTCATCCTCATCATTTCAGTCAAGAATAGGAGCTTTTTAAGAGAGAGAATGTGGTGCTATTTTTGAAGGGAGCTCACATTTGGCACGCCATGCCATACCAACTTGAAGAAAGAAACATTGCAAGTGGGGAAGTAAGTAATCCCGAGAATAATATGAAAAGTAAAGAAGGACGGAAAGACTTGAAGTAACTTTTCTTATCAGTTTTACCACCACCACGAGTCCTTTTTTTTCCTTCTCATTCTCAGTTAACATCACATGATCGACTCGACTCATGAAACATCATCGATATTCCCTCTGTTGTATTTAGTGTGCGTGTTGTTGTTTTTATTTTCGGGCGACAAAAGTAAAAGTGTCAAAGGGGCTATGTACATCATCACGACGACAATCTGGCCAGTTGTGTCTCAAAAATAAAAGATGAGGTTTCATCTCTTCCCCATGTCATGTTCATTAATAATGGCAGCTTGTAACAGTCTGGCGACCGAAAAACGCTTTATTTTCTATCTACTTTACTTGCAATGGTTATTGAAAAACGGGAAATACTTTTTGTTTTGTCAGGATTTTTCCAGCGTGTACATTGGTAATTGTCTGGCTGAAAGAAAAAGTATAAAGTTTCATTTCTGAGATTCCTCTCTCTTGAAGCTCCATTTACCACACAACACGCTACACTAAACCTTCTCTATGAAAATTATTATTATTTTTTCTGCAGTAGAAAAAAAAACATTAACAATTTGTAGTGTAGTTTTAAACGTTTTTGTAGAAGGAATGCGGGGGAAAAGAAACGACGGGGGACATGCACACTACTTTAAAATGTGCATCTGCTCAAGAGAGAGAGAAAAATCTTTATTGCCCAACTACTTACAATATTTTAACTCCCCCACACATACAGCAGACAAAAAAGTCATACTTTTATGACGATTCCCATTTACGGTTGCATTCTTTCCGAAAAGAAAAAAATATATATTCTCCAAAGATGATCATCCGTTCTCTCTCATTCGTCAGCAATCACTTTAAAGTTTTTATTTTTGGAAGAATTTTCTCTCCCTTTTTCCTCTGCAAGGAATTTTAAGTGGCTTTTTGTCTCCGATTCTCTATTAGACAAATTTTCAATACATTATGGGATTTTTTTCTCAGAAAAAAAAAATAAAAACCGTACTTGAAACCACACTCTATCCTGCCGTCTGTGTAAATACAACGAGCAGCTTCACACTCTCTCTTTGATTATCAGTTTCTTTTTGTGAAGGTGTCAACAACTTGATTGATAAGAAAAGATCACTGACTCAGCAAACAAATAATGATAATGATGAAGAAAAATCAATTCTTGGCCTTTTTTTCAAGGGCCAAGAAAAAAAATGCACACGAGAGAGATGAAGAGCACAGACGTATGAATGATGATGCTGGAAACTCACACAATATATTTAAGTAGTCTCATCTAAGTAGCATGTGTGTGCACAAACATGAGGAATTTTTATTTTTATCAGTAGACTTGAGACTTTTTTTCAGAGTGCATTATCCCAATTTTTTTTCTCTTTCTCAAGTGTTTTCTTTTTATTTTCCTCCAGAAAGCCAAGTGATGAAAGAGAAAAAATTCCTCCTTATATAAATTTTCTGTGTGTGTGTTTAACTTGTTTTGAGTAAAGTAGGGGCAGTAAAGAGGACTACTTTAAAGGGAAAAAGGAAGAAGGCACTCCATTTTTTCCATTGTTGAGTGTTAAAAGTTGACACAACAGCATACATATTTTTTTTTCTAGGTTTTTAAGGTAGACGATGATGAAATTGGTTTCACGGGTTGACTTGTTGGGCTGGGTTAGGAACTCTTCACTTTTTCTCATCTTTTCCTTTTGCAAAGTATAAAAAAATGGAGCTTTACAACAACATCATCTACATCTTCTCTCTGATGCAAAATGCTTTTTTTTCTTCTTCTTGTGTGTACTCACTTCTCTTGTGCGAGTCTTCTTTTTGAAAAAAAGGATAGATTGTTGTTGTTGTTGTTAACAGCTCTATCTATCATCCTCTCTCCTTGTGTTTACACAGGGATTTTTTTTTCTTTTCTGAAAATGTGGACGAAAAGCTGGGAGGCAGCATCTTTTTTGAATGTCTGTGTGTCTATACACATGATTATATGGAGTAGCAGCATTATCACAAGACAAGATCTTCTTGTTTATATTTGCTCTCTGTGTCCGTGTGTAAAGTAATGTAAGTTAAAGGAAGGAAGGATGAAATGTGTGTATCTTTGAAGAAGAAAAAAAATAGCTGAGTCGGCAGCTGACTCCATGATGTTCTGAAATATATATTATCAGGAGGTGGAAGAGGAGTGGGAGTAAACAAAATGTACTTTGGTGAAAATCCTCTCTTCTTCTTCACAGATAAACAGAGAGAAGATGTAGTTTCAAGTCAAAAGGCGTTTTTCTCTTCCGTACACACACACCGACGACATATAAGATGGGTAGCCAGGGAGAGAGGAAAAACTGTCCTTTCTCTTTGGAAAAAGGAGGAAATCAATACCAAAATTTTTTTTATGCCTATTCCGCTAATTCAGTTGAGAGTTAGGGAGATCCAAAGCCAACAACAACTTATTTTTCTTTTCCATTTTCCAGTCAGTTGGATTTGGAAAATCTAGACAGAGAAGCTGGATAATAATGTAGAGAGCGGATTTGCACAGGGAAACAGAACTGAAACCTGTACGTTTTTTTCTTGTTCACATTTGCTTTTAAGTAAATAGAGAGATAATTAACAGCCATATAGCGTCCATTATTTTTTCCCATGTCCCATCCTATTTTGTATTTTATTTTGGTTTTTCGCCCTTCTCTCTCCCAACAAACCAGAGAAGATATGTCATTCTCTCTGTGAAAAAGTTTTCCATGTCATGTCCGCTCTCTCTCTACGTTTTTCAGAGATACAGTTTTTGGCTGGCTTTTATCTAATTTTCAGTTTTACGCTGTTTGGTTGGGTCAGTTAACTTGCTTCTTATCTAATCTCTGCTCACTCTGCTTCTGTCTGATTACTGCCTTTTGTGTGTGTGTCTAGAGATTTTGTTTACTTTGCAGCGAGAAGAGAGCAGAAGCAGAAGCATCCTCTAGGTCACGTTTCATTTGGTTGACTTATTTTTCTCTCCCACAAAATCTCTCCTCTTGCTATACACCTCACTCTCATTCGGTTGATCCCGACTGAGAGTGAATGAGAAACGGGAAACTTTTAGAAAAATAAACTTTCCGACGACCTGCTCTTCTCACAGCCAGTGAGAGTCAGTCAAGTCAGAATGGAAAATGAGAATGGAACGTGATTATTTATTTATTTTTAAACGATTCATTTTACCAGTGGCTGTGGTGGTTGTGCACTGCTGCTTCTACTCCGCAGAGATTATAAAAACTGGAATGCCTACATGGTCCAAAAAAAACCGTGGGTTTTGAATGTGTCGTCCATCCACCAAAAAGAAAATGGTAGTTTATTATTTTGTGTGGGCGAATCTATATGACCATGCCGATGTATGTTATTTCACACAGGTGAAATATGGACTTTGGACCAAAAGGCAAAGAATAATTGATAAATGGGCAAGGGAAAAGAAAATGCAAACAAAACAATAATTGCGTCACGTCACAAGAGAGACAACAATGAACCGGACATCACGGATGAATGTCCCATTTTGATAGCCAGTGGCAATGAGAAAAAAAAATAGAATGACGTAAAAGGTGAGCCAGAGTGTCTATATTTATACCCGGGCAAACTACTACTACACCTGCCATTCATTCCAGTCCGATTCTCGTGTCTGGAGTTTACAAAAAAAAAATGATTTGCTAGAGAGACAGATGAATGCATGAAAAAAAATGTGAAAAGGACTCGAGACTGCGAAAGATTAACCGGCGGCGTGGGTGACGGTGGAACTTTCTGTGTGCCGTGTATTATTCCATTTTGTGTAGGTGTGCGAGAGAGAGAGAGGCCATTAGTTAAAATAAACATTGATGAAAAACGAGAAGAAAGTGGTGTGCTGCTGATGAGAATTGGGTTATATAAAATGTTGTTTGCATATTTGACGACTTTGCTTCTTCCACGACGACGATGACGATTGCATTTCCAGTTTATTTTTTTTTGCACACAACATCCTCCTCCTCTCAACTTATCTTACCTTTTACCGCAACCTTTACATCATGTTCCTCGCCGTCCGAAGTAGTTTTGCGGTTCTCTCCTCAACTTTGGCAGGATCGGAGAGGCTGTGGGTGGTGATGTGGTGCGAGTGTACTTGAACTTTTCTTCTTCTTCCCATTCATCCTTCCCGTGACATTACACACACACGCAAGAAGTCTTCTTCTTCTCAACTTTTCTAGTGTTGCGGAAAATGTAGTACTAGATGTTGTTTTTGCTAGAGAGTCCTCGTGTTGTTTTTTGGCTGTTCATTCATCATTCATACTCATAATTACATGGATGTAACCCTCACCACCACTACTGCTGTTGCACAATCTTCATTCAACGTCATCTCTCTCTAAAATCAGTTTTTGCTTACCATTTTCCTTCCACCACCAGAGCACTGATTACTCTTGTGGCTAAAAGCTGTGTGTGTATACCTGAGTTTCTTGGTCCATTTTCACGATCCTGAATCTATAATGCATGCTATGATTACGGCTGCTGCTCACATAACCCTTTTCCAGAAACGGCTTCAGTTTCTGCAAAATGCACTCCTTCTCACTCTGGCCTAGCGTTTTCCTCATCATCATTATCGTCCTCCTCTCTGATTGTAAAATGAGAGTTGAGTGACTGCACACACACCACACCACCAGAGCTCCTTAGTTTTTTATGCATGTATTTTCTCGTGTGTTTGCGTGCAATCAAGCTACTTTTTACAAAGTAGCAAAGGAGCTCCCGAGCCGGATTCAAGTTTTTTGGTGTGTGTGTTATGTAGTGTTATCGCTCTAGGGCAGTTGAGATCGATGAGAATGAGAAGAAGGGAGAGAGAGAGAATTAACTACTCAACTCCAACTCTCTCTCTCTTCTTGTTCGTCTTTCTTTAAAAACACCATCGCTGTTTTTCGCTTTTCCAAAGAAACCCACTCAAATCCCATTATTACTCTATGCTACTCTCTCCCTATCTATTATATAAACTTGTGTGCATATTATAAAAAGAAACCTTCTTTCTTCTTGGCTGCTCCGTCCTCTCCCTCTCCCCACTTTACTTTTTCTCCTTGGAAGAAGAAACAACCAACTTGCTTTTTGTGTGTCCCTCTATCATTAGGACTCTAGTTCTCCTGTGTGTGTACCCACGCATAGCCAGTTGTTAGTTTCTTTTTTTTAGTTAGTTAACTGGCTAGTTTCTTGTGAGCAGTGCACACACAGACACCATCATGATGAGAAGGGAAGATGCAGACGAGCAAGTAAACAGGAGAGAGAAGAATTAAGTGATCAAATTTGGACAAATAGCAAAAACTGTTCCCCAATTACAAGCATTTGCTTTTACGCTCTTTTCTCTCTCTCTCTGCAATGGCTTGAGTGTGTAGGGACCAAGCCAAGAAACGCCACCAGACTTGTTCTTTGCCAAGCAAAATAATAGCTGGTGTATGTGTGTGGGAGACAAGAGGCTTTGCTCGGGGAAATAAGAGAGAATCAGACACAGCCAAGAATAGTGGCCATAAACGAGAAGAAGAAAGCGAGCAAAAATCTTTTTTTTATATACAGAGCGCATTTTGTATTCTATATTATTATTATTATTAATGGACAAGGAGAGATAGGGAGAAGGGACAAAGTAATTTATAAAATTCATACAGACATTCCTCCACTACATTCATGCGACACACATTTCATATTTTTGACGTCAGAGAATCAGACAAGAAACGTCAACTTTTCCACTGACTGACTCTGCTCTCATTACGCCACACACCATCATGTTTCATGATTTTCTCTCTCTCTCTCCAGAAAAGTATATTACCTATTTTGACGTGCATCATATGAACCCACGCATGCAAACCTTCTCTCTACATATTATATATATTTTTGCGGACACATGATGGACATTTTGCAGAGAAACAAGTGTACAAAATGAAAACGAATGTTTCTCGCTCCTTTTTGCTTAATTTACTACAGCCTGGAATCGAACTTGTGACTACCTTGTTTTTCGTGTCTTGCTCGACAAATTGATCCCGGCTAATAATAAATAAGTAGATAAATTTTTGTGGGCATACAAAAAAATAGGGTGAGAAAAGATATATCAGCGGAAGAGAAATATATTTTTTGGAGGATTAGTCTTAGAAGAAAAAAAGGAGAAGGCCTTGGCATAAATTCCTCTGCAGGAAAAGTATCATGAAAACCCACACGTACACGTATTTATCCGTCTCTATGCTTTTGTTGGGAAAGGTGGGATGGGAGATGATGAGGAATCTCTTTTAAAAACAAAATTCCTTCAATTGAGCACCCATTCTCCATCTCTATTCATCTCTGAGCTACGAGCATGTTGTGCAATGCAATCCTAATGATTAACGCGATGATGATTACCATCTCTATTGATAACAAATAATATCCGCTGATAAATACTCAGTATTTATATAAACCATATGCATATATATTTTACTTATGAACATAATCCTCCTTTATAATAAACATAAATACAAAAACACTGTGTAAGGTGGTCCTTTCTAAAAAAATATCATCGTCATCATCATCATCATCTCCATACCACAAACCATTTTCCACTTCCAGCTGGAAATACTAGTACACTGCGTTATTATTATTATTACTATTATTATTATTACTACTGCTGCAGCCTTCCTGCCTCAGAAGTATGACGATGCGGATTATTTCGAATTTCAATTCATCCTTTCATTTCATTCCATTACAAATTGATTTTCATCGCAGTGCATTGAGACGAAGCTTGTGTGTAGAGAGATGGATGGGTGCATTCTTTTCCAACAACTCTTTTGATCAGAGAGAATCCAGAGTCGGAGAAGATGATGTCTCTGATATACACTTGTGCTCTCACATCTTCCTTTCTTTTTCCATTCCTCTCTCTCTCTCTCTCTGGATTCCTTTTCCCTTCTCCTTCAGATACCATTATCTCCAAAAGTGCGAGAGTCTAGAGAGCTTGGAGAGAAAAAAATTTAGCCTTCATTTTTATTTTTATCGTGATATTCGCCTACTTCCCATTATCATCCTCATAACTTAGTTGCTAGATGCAATTTGGATGAATGCAAGAAGCAGAGAGCGAAGCCGGCATTTTCTCTATATTATTATTATTATATCTCTGCTGATATTGATTCCTCATTTCTCCTTTCGCTTCATCATCATCATTTTTTTCCCAATCGATATTATCAATACTACCGCTTCCCCATCTCCCAGTCCAGTTTTTCTGCCAATAAACTCCAACTCTGGAAAGATGAGCACACAGAGCAGCAGTAGCCCAAGTGCAAATAGAGAGCGAGAGAGATGAAAAATAATAATAATACGTACTGCTGCTGCTGATGACGACAAACGGCACGCAAGTTAAAAATGCCAACATTAACGGGAAAACAGGAAAGGAAAAATACTTTTAGTTTTTTTTGTAGATACACACACACGAGTGGGTAGAGTAATAATAGTAAAAGCATTTTATTATTTTTTTTTTCTCTCTCTGTGCATGTGAGTGACTTGGTCTTGTTGAGTAAAGTTGATTTGAGAGAGGGAGGAAATTGAAAAAAGAAGAGTTGAGTGAAGAAAATGAAATCTATCTATCGTCGCAGCAGCATGGTAAAATGCATGGATATATTATTGTTGTATATATATTTTTTTGTTCGCTCTCTCTTTTCATCAGGATGATCATATGGAAAAAGGGGAAATATTTTGGAAAGGCCTTTGCTACTGCTGCACTTCCCCTCTTCCCCATTATATTCCTATTGAAATCCCACTGCCAAAAAACATTGTACATTACATACGTTTTTTGTGTAAAGGAACGAGAGAAACTCTGGCTGGGATGATGATAAAAGATGATTTTAAACGCGGAGAATGTGTGGAAGCATGTGTATGCGTTGTAGTAGATGCACAGGGAAAAGTTTTATTGGAAGGCTGAGGCAAAGAGAAGATGTTTTTCAGACGAGAGAAGAGCGAGAGCTTTTTGAATGCTATTCAATTTGGATTAGGCCCCTTTTTCCATACAGGAGCAGTAGTAGTAGTGTAGTTCCACCGTTCATGATGAACAACCGCCGAGTACATAGACAGCACCACCGCCACCACCACCTCTCTTGCTGCTACTCCTTCGTCGTCGTCGTCGGGAAAGGATTTTCCGCCAGAATAGTTGTTGTGGTATGACACGGCCAAATGGATTCATTCTGTCGTCATCTTCCCTTTTTCCACCACCGCCACCATCATCTCATCATGATTCTCCTGATGTGCTCCCTCTGACGATCATCATCATCCTCATACTGCTGCTGATGCGATGGCATTCCTTCAAAATTTTCTCTTTTACTTTTCTTCTCCTTTTCAAGCAACCAAGGAACGGGAATCCCGTTTTTATTGTTATTATTATTATTGTTATTATTATTACTTTTTCCACCACCGCCACCACCCTGCAGTTCGACCTGGACTCATACTCTCTCTCTCTCACACACTCAAGTGAACTCTCTCTGTATTTTCCCGGATTTGCATATTATGATGGTCGCCTATAAAGCCTTAATACTACCAACGGCCTGGCCTCCAGTCTTCCTAAAATACTTGTTTTTCTCTCTCTGTGTGCCACTTTGTCCATTGCCTTTCCAAGCTCATCATGAGACTCTCTTTCTCTCTGCACTCCCGTTTTTTTTGCCTTGGTCCTCGTACATATTTTATGTGATCACCGCCACCAAAGTGGAGAAGCAGTAGTATGATCATCAAAACAAGAAGGAAGAGGAGGAAACAGAGCCCATCTGTTTCCAGCCTACACAACATTTTACCCATCTCTCTAAAGAAACTCTCTCCTGATATTATTATAATTGCTACACTAGGACTACTCTATACACATATTGTTTGCGTGAGTGTATTCGCATAATGTGTGTGTGTATGTCGTCATATTACGCATTTATTTCCCTCTGCTGAGAGAGCAAAAAAATATGGAATAAGAAGAATAGAAATTATTTTGAGTGTGTGTATATCTTTATACCGCGCCATTATACTAAAAAGAAGATGTTGAGAGGATAAAAATATAAAATTTATACGGAATAACAACCCAAAAAAGATTTTCTTATGTAGTCAGAGAGAGAGATACGCATTGAACAAGACAAGGAACATGCATAATAATCGTATTCCATCATAATATCCGCTCTCATTTCATTTATATTCTTTTTTTGCCATATTGTCCTTTTTATTCTCCTGCAAAAAAAATAGTGTATTCACCACTTCCACAACAAGATGGCTTACAACAAAAGAAGCTGTTCCTGGTATTATTATCATGATAATTCTGAAGAATGAACACACACACAGAAAATGTGCAGCGTTTTCTCTGTCTGTCTCTCCCTCAGATTATTATTACGGTTACCTAGCTACCCTCATCATCATCATCATTTTTGTGATCATCATTGCTATTTAGGACAACTGTTTGGAAGGAAACAAGGTAGAGAGACAAGCAGGGTTTGTCTTTTGTATGTGTCCACAGGCATGACGACAACGACCACCTCTCTCTCTCTTGTCCCCGTATATACATAACGTGTGGTGGTGGTGTGTGAGTTACGTCAAAATATTATTCAAATTCAAAATTTATTCTCCTCTTGGAATAGTGGCAGAAGAAGAATCATCATAATCTACATAATAATAAAGACAATGCTGACACGCTAGACTGGCTATGTGGGTGTGTATACCAAGCTCTGTGTGTGAGATGTGATGTAAGAAGGGAAGTTTTAGGTAGTCAGCTTGATAGAGTAGTCCCATGATGACGATGACACAAGAAAAAAAAACAATAGGGAACACACGGAGAATGGAAATATGGATTTATTCAAGAGAAAAATCTAGATTTGTTTTTAGTCAGCTTGCTAGAGAGAGAAAAGAGATTGATGGATAGAGGGAGAGACATGGAAGAAGCTTTAAAAACGACTAAAATATTTAGTTTAAATGTTTAATCAGTTATCTTAGAAAAATATATTAAATATAATAATAATAATCCTGTTTCTAGCTTTTGGAGAAAAAGAGATGAGGGGCATGGCTTGGGTTAAGAGACTTGGAAAAGGCTCAGATTATTTCCTCATGCGAAATAAGTCTTAAAAACTTTTACACATTATTAATCTGACGGATAAATAACCAGAGGGAGAAGAGAGAGATACGTTTTTCATTGCGTTTTAGACTGGATGAAAAGAGAGGAGAATATTCTGTGCTCATGATTATAAAAGGATGCAGCAGCATACCAACAGCTTGTACAGTTTATTTTGTGCCTGCTGCTGTTGTAGTGAATAAAACGTATATATATTTTTTGTATCTTCTCTCCTTCTTCAATAATTTCTCTATCTGCTTATCTGTCCTTGCATGAAAAACAGGAGAGGAGAGAGAGAGACAAAGTAAACTGGATTTTGAATGTGGTGAATATTATATGAAATGCAAATGTAAAGCCAGTCTTCCATGTGTAGTATCAACATGGAAATTATTATGATGAAAAACGTTAAAAATAAAAAAAGGCAAAAAAAAGAAGGAAATGGCTTATCGCAAGGTGCCTATCTCTTTATATGTGTGTTGTAGTAGTAGTAGCTGTTCTTCTGTTGGCTTCCCAGCCCAAAGAGTCGTTTTTTATGTAAAAGATGAAACTCATAAAAAGAAACGCATGTACATACAACACATCAGAGCAATATGTAACGCTTGTTATTTATCCAGCTATATACACCATGTCGTAGAGAGAGAGAGTCGTACAAACTTGTTCATAATCATCATCATCCTTTTTCTCTCTCAGATATTACTACACTCTGGTAATCTATTGCTGTGTAGTATGTGCAGTGATGATGATGATGTTCTTGGCTGGCTTGCTGGATTCAGCTTTTCTGGTTCAATGACGGGCCTCTCTGACGTGAACGTAGTGAGTGAGCTAAGCTATATAAGAGAAGCTGAAGTTCAACGAAAAAAGATCCCTTTATGCACTTTTTTCTTCTTTTCTTCCCAGTCAGCTCAGAGAGCCAAGCAAACAGAAGAATAAAAGGAGAGGCTCTGAGATACTGGCTATATGCTTTGAAGAGAGAGAGAGGATTACCATGAAACTGGAATGACATGGATCCCTTATCTACACACAGTCAACAGTCTCTCTCTACAGTAGTAGTAACTTATCAGGGCTATATAACCCACACACATATTTTATTATACCTACCCAAAAATGTATTTACTTGCACGCAGCAGCAGCAGCATCCTGGACCAAGAATTATGAGCGTATATACTACACATCCTTGTACATTTATTGGAGATGTTGGTACGGAGGCGATTTTCAAGAAAAAATCGAGAGCGGTAGGGATGGCGTAAAAAAATGGCTGTAGGAGTTTGGAAGTTTGTAAAGAAGAGAGAGAACATCTTTTTTTTCTCTATCTCTGCCCATCCAGGCAGAAACAAGCGGAGAGAGAGAGCACACAACAAAAAAGTATTGATGTCGGCTTAGAGCTCTAATGTTATCTGATTTTGCTGGAGGCAACTAGTAAAAAATAGAGAAGTTATATCAAGCAAAGTGAAACTGCTCAGATGATGAGGATGATCATGATACTGATACGTTTAATACCCTTTTCCTCTCTGTTCACAATCAGTCTTCTTTGTACTTGGATCCCAAATAATAAGTCCCTCATCCCATCATCATCTCATCTCTCGCATTGTTCTCTCCTGCCAATCCACTACTCCTGCCTTCTTCCTTCTCTCATCATCATGCTAATAATATTTTATGCCTCTTTTCTACAAAGAAGCGTTTCAAGGCCACTTCCACTACTCACCTCACCAATCTTGAATATTACTTTGACACAAAGGCTCTCATCTGTCCTTTTACTTTTTTTTCTTGTCAATAAAAAAAATCCTGCATGATCATCATCCTCTCCTCTCGTCTTATAATCTTCTCTTAAGAAAGGTGCACTCATTTTTTTTCTCTCATCTTTCCAATCAGAGAGAACAAGCGTATACATTTCCTTTCTAAAAAAAGTATGTCATGTTTAATCTTCCTATTTGGATTTCCATTGTTGTGAGCACAGCTTCACATCACTCCCTCCAACAATAATGCTTTGTCCTTGTCAAAATACATCCGAAAAAAAATTCATGGCTTTTGTCAAAAGTATGACTTTGATGATGACTATGACGACAGGATATGCTCCACTGACTCACTCAGAGGGAGAGTTACATGACCCCTGACTCAAAAAAAAATTTTTCCCCTTATAGTCAGGTCAAATCTTTCAACTTACTCAGCTGTGTGGATATGACGATGACCCAGAAAAAAAACAGCAACAAATTCTTTTCATTATCACATCAGCATAAACTGTGTGTCTGCTGGCGAGAGCGAGAGAATTATTATGATGGGTAATAATAATAAAAGCGGATCAGGTTACCACCGCCACCATCATCGCAAACACCATTTTCCCATTCATATGGCAAAAATTGTACATACATATTTTCTCTCTGTGTGTTTTCATGGAAATACGATGTAATCCCTTTTGTTACTCTTTATATTTATGTGTGTGTGGAGAGGATTAGCTTGGGTTGAATAACTTTTGTGTAAAATTGTAAGCTATAATTGTGAGAGGAAAACAAGGAGCAAAACAAAACGAAATGATGAATGGATATGCAGAGCATTATTTGCTGCAAGGAAACATGTTGTTGTCTCTCTTTTGTTCTATTGACTCAAAATGGTTTTCTACACACAAATATTTTATTTCAAGTAGTCCATTTAGCTACAGTAAACGTTTTTGCACTGGACACTGCTTGTAGACGAAAGACGAAAAAAAAAAATGAATGAGTAATAAAAAAAATGGGCAGTCTTTTTCTGATAAGACAGAGTCTTGTTGTTTTTTTCCCTGTGAACATGTATGTACGTGTGATAGGAGTGTAGCAGCAGCGACGGTTGTTGTTGAGGATGGGGAGCGGATGTTGTGAAGTGATAATTATTCAGTGAGTTTTGCGTTCCAAAGTACAGCGGAACTCGACACAATGTCACCGAACACCACTACCACCACCGCTCCATATTTCTCTGCCTTACAGCCAAGCGCGTTTTACACAATGGCTGCTGCTACATATTGTAATAATAAATAAAATAATAATAATAATAATGTATGCTGGCATGATGATATCGTCGTCTGTTGTGAAAACAATAGGACAAAATCAGAACAACTTTTACACAAGAAAAGACGCAACTCATTTCCTCCGTTTCCCCACCGCCATCATTTCTTCTCTCCAGAAGCCATGCAAAATGAAAACCTTAATGGCAACCAGCACAATTTCTGTGCGTCATATAATAATATTTTAAGCCAGCCAACGCACAACACACACACATATTTTCTTATTTATTTATTTAATCACTGATTGTGAACCAAGCAGCTAATTACAGGTTCTCTTGAAAATATAAAAACAACAAAAACATCATCGGAGCCAAGTCCTTAAAAATTCAAGCTTGTAATTCCGTTGTTGTCGCTTTTTCTACTTACCTCACGAGATAATGATGAGCATCACAACTGAGCTCACTGTATATTTATTTATGTAGCGTGCAACATGGCCTCTCCCTTTTCTCGTACAATTTTTTTTCTCTTTTCTTTTAAATTGCTCAACCAAAAGGGGAAACAATTGTTAAAAAAGCCTTCCGACACAGAAAATAACAACACCGCCATCATTCATAATATGATTATTGGCCTTGGTCTATAAAAAAACTTTCCGATTTTTCCTCACTTACTTATGCGCGTCTGCTTACAATAAATAAAAGGGCAATTGAAATTTCAATATCATGTAATCCTCACCGCCAACACCACCAAAAATATAATCCATATTTATTCAATTTTTTTTTCTCTGCCCTTAAAAAATTCTCTCATTATCTTTTTCCATATGAACTGTGTGAAAGGTCCGTAATTAAAGGAGCCATCTACTTTATCAATAATAATCATCCTTATCTTGACGTCAGCGAGAAAGAAAACAAAAACGACGACGGTTGTCTACTTGTGTTTATTTCTGGATGACTTAAGTAAATATTGTTGTGCTTGTCGCATTTTTTTTCGCTTCCATCACCAACTTTTATCCATATTTCATCAACATGACCATCATCATCACTTATCACTTTCTGTTAAAAGGTCGGCTCCTACGTAAAAAATTTTTTTTTTGTTAGTTTGGTAACAGTGAAAAGGTCGTCGTTTTACTCAAGTTGATAATGAGGAGCCTTTTTATCAACAAGAATGAGCAGCGCAGCAGCAGTTTTTCAATTTTTTTAAAAAGGAAAATTCCTGCCAAGAGTTTAGGAATCACAGGGAATTTATTTGGCAGGAGAGGAGAGTGGGAGGGAACATGATTATTAAAGTAATTGTTTTGATGGAAAGATAAAGAAATGAGCAAGAGGAGAAAGATCATTAACATGTCCACCAAGTTTTCTGACCTATTTTTGTGCAATTATTCGGTTTATTTATTAGAGTCATTTACTATTTTGGAAATTTTTTTCCCGAGTTCACAGGAAATTTTATATTTGTTTTTTGGCTATTTTTGGGGGATATTTTTGGCTGTAATTATTATATAGGTAGGTAGTTTATTTGCTTGTTAGTCGTCAAGTGGGAAAAAAAATTGGAAAGGTGAAAAGGAATGAAAAGGTTTTCTATGTAACTTTTTATTTATTTATATGCTCAAGCGAGTCAACTTATAATTTGATGTGTGTGTGGGGGGGAATTATTTCATTACTTATTTTTGATTTTTTTTCTGTTCGTATTTCGTCCTATATATTTATAGCTCATAGTAAACAATTTTTTTGTCAAAGGGCACACACA
Organism: Coecobrya sp. COE2; assembly: GCA_027743765.1. NCBI lineage: Eukaryota > Metazoa > Arthropoda > Collembola > Entomobryomorpha > Entomobryidae > Coecobrya > Coecobrya sp. COE2. The sequence continues at coordinate 31,254 of JAHZMV010006828.1, forward strand.
AATCTGACTGATGACGAGACGTGTGTAAGGTGTGACGTGAAAATTGGGCTGGCGTTTTTAGCACTCAAATTAAAATATTCACGGTGAGGAAAATAAAAATGTGTGCAAAGTGCTTGTCTTGTCACTGGAGTGGCATTGTTTTGCAAGAAGTAAAAAAAATATACGAAACGGTTCGGAGGAAAAGAAGAATGAAATAAACAAAGCGGAAAAAAATAATGCCATTTTTTCTCCTGTTTATCACTCTGTCAGGTTTTCTTTTTCGCTTGTCTGCCATTTTACAGCTTGTTTCATGAGCGATAAAGTTATACCATGGAAAAAAAAATATTTAGCAGGTGCTTCAACCCAAGTAGAATTAAACAAAGAAAAGCGTAGAGCCGGTGGAAAAAATGTATGTCTTCAAGAGAGAACGTGTTTTTGTAAAAACATGGCAAACATGATACATGTCACTTGTGTGGGAGTGCTCTGGACTCCCATATTTTGTGGTGGTGACCAGGTACTTTACTGCTACATTGAATACTACACAGCATAAAATAATCGGTGGTATTTCATAACCCTTTTTCCTACCATCTTATTTAATTTTGCTCTACTGATCCTCTTCCTTCCTCTAACATGACCATCTCATGCTCCTCTGTCGTGATCACCACACACACGGTTCGTGCATGCATGCTAATCCAGGCGACAAAATATAATATGTAGCCTGAGAATATTTAATATCCCACACACTTTTGTCACTTGAGGTAAAACACAAAATATCCTATTAAGTGACCAGTATTAGAGTCAGTTTTTAAAGTCTTTAAATTTTTTATTACTCTTTGCTTTTCTCCCTCTCTCTCCCGTGCAGTTTAACACTTAAAAATCCGGAGGACATTTACAAAACAGCAGCAGAAGTTGAACATTGGATGCATATATATTCTGTAGACTGGTTTTTGTGTGCGAGAGATCATTTTCACGTTAATGAGCCCTTCTCCTCCTCTTTATTCAGCCATGCATCATCTTTCACAAGACTGATCGCTCATGGTCCATTGCGCTCTCATCCAAACCATCTTGGCACACAGAGTCTGCATGCCTGCTTCTATGATTGCATTATAGCAGCAGCACAGCCTTCCTTGTCGTTTCTTTCTCGATGGAATTCAAAAATCCAGTTTTTGCTTCTGTTCAAAACCCAGCACACTGGTGAGTCAGGCTTGCTAAAAAATACACTGTGTGTATTCACACAGGCAGAGTGAGAGTAAGCTGTGTAGAAAGACGCGTATATATTCTAATGCCCTCAAGGGAAAACATGGTGGTGGTGGTAGAGTAGTGGCGGCGGTGGTGATCATCCACTTCAAGCCAGCCAGAGAGAGAGAATGTAAAAATTAAAATACAAAGGGAAGCCCTTAATGAACAAACAGAGGAGGAAAAAAATTTGGTGGTGGTGGTTGTTTGTCGAGTAGAGAAACCAGTTGGCAGGCAGAAGCAAACCAACTTCCATCATTATAACAGGTAGACTGTGAAACATGCACCGAAAATCCTGTCCAGCCAGAAAATCCAGGGACATGAGAGAGCGTTATTACTTATGTATAATATTTTAGACAGGTAAACCAATCTACTCTTCTGCTTATTTAACAACATAAATAGCTTAGTTAGGACCAAACCATGCAAAAAAATAATGTACAAAACGTTACTCCTTGTAAACTTGTCTTTGTGTTCATGTTTCAATTTTTTTTTTGCAGTGAGCTTCTCTTTTGTTAAGGTTTGCGAACTGATTTATTTATTTATTCAAATTCAAATCAAGTGAGTGAGCGGAACACAGAGAGAAAATCATATCATAACAATAATAATGCATGTGATGTGGTTTTTTTTGGTGTGCTGCTGATGTAAAAGACGAAGCGCAGAGTGATACACACACAGCTACTGTGACGGAATGTGTCTACAGGCGACATTACACACACACGGGGAACAAGAAGAAAATGTTATTCATGAGCAAGAAAATAAAAAAATATATTCAAGGATTGACTATAGTAGTTTGGTTTGATGCATAATTGGCATCCTGAGGAAAAGAAGGAGAAGGAGAAAAAAAAGGAATAATATTTTATGGTTCGTTTGGAGAAATGAGTCTTCATCAAAATCCCAACCAGTACACATAGTAATCAATTTTTCATCAAGTGTACCAGTTTAGTAGAAAGAAAGAAAAAAATATATACTATGGCCTAGTATACTACTCCAATGAAATGATTTGAAATTGAAATTCTACCCATCTCAAGTAATCTGTATTCAGATCGATAAAAATACTCTCTCTCTCAATAACTGAGCTGGGAGTACGTAAATTGTGCTGGGAAATCCAAAAGGCTCACAAAAGCGGTGCTCTCGACTTTCCAAAATAATAGGAGCTCTGCTTTTGTATAACATTTTCTCGGGACTGCGCGACTACAAACCATAAATGATGGCAGAGTAGAGAGAGTAGAGCATTTTTGCCACGACTATCATCTCATCGTTTAAAATTGCGTTCATGGTCAGCCGGACTGGAAATGATTGGACAAAGTAGACTGTGGACCTACCAACTCGCCAGAGCTTTTGTTTCGATGATGAGCAACATAATGCTCTTTGCTCAACAAATTCCCTTTTTGCATTTTCCCTCCGCAAATCTAGAGAATTGGGTTTTTTTACTTTGAGAATAAACGGAAGTAGGCTTCATGTGTCTTCTCTCGTCATAACAACTTGAATCCCTTGTTCGTCGGATCCATGATGACCATGACTGCTGTTCAAGTTGACCTCTTTCTTTATTTATGCCAGTCACCCATACAAAAAATATATATGTGGGAGAGAGCGTCGTACCTGCTGTTCCATGATAACCATCATGTCCAACTCTACTGCATTATTATCATCACAAAAAAATATTTTCCCATGTTGCGCTCTCATTCTAAAAAAGAGTCACCACAAATATTTCATACGAGAAAAAAGCCAGTGGCCGTAATGATATTGCAAAGCCATAATAATACAAATTGACTAGAAAGTTGGGTAGTGAAATGACAGTGTAGACTCATAATATCCCGAGTGATTTGCATATTGGCCTGTTTTCTCCGAGACGTGCCAAAGGAACGAGATACAGAATATAAAATGGATCCTCTCTCTCTCTGCGAATCATATAAGTATGTAGAGTAGTTTTTTATTTATTTATTTATATTTATTTTACGTATGCATAATATTCCTCCAAAATACAGACTCACTCCCCCTACATTACTATATTATATTTTTGTGTGAAGAGGAAGGTTGAGGAAGACAGAGTGCCGGGGATGAGGTGGACAGAGTGTTGTCTAAATAATAAATAAAACATAAAGAGTGTGTGGAGTATGGATGGAGGAGTGTAGGGTGCTGCTGCAGATGAGCTTCAGATTTTTTTTTTTGCATGCCGTTCTAGAGTATCATCCATTTTGCAAGGACGAAAACAAGAGAGAGATATTTTGAGGATGCTGCACACACTCAAGAGGGAAACCTATTTACCATTCTCCCATAATATTCATATTAATATTTTCAGTTTATATTTTTTGAAAAACAAAACGAGAGAGAATATACATTGTAGGTAGTTGGGTGTGTGTGTCACTGGCACTACTTCTTATTCGTCTCTTGATATTGAGTCAACTTGTGTGTACCGATCCTCTGGACTCAAAGTTATTTCTCTGAGAGATATAAATACCTCAGCATACAGATTGGTTGTATGTGTATAAGCTGTGGTAGTAGTAATATTTCATATTATGATCTCATCTCGTTTTTGAGATGCCGAAGGAAGCAGCGGTGGTATGGCAGCACAAGCAACATCGCAAAACAAACTCGGGACGCTCATCTCATTTTATAAAAAAAAAGTTGTGTGCTCGAGAAGCCTGTCGGTAAACTTGTCTGTTTCTCTGCATGAGAGAGATATTATGCTATGCTGATGATGATGATCAGACTGGGATGAGAGGAAAAAGGCTATAATAATATATGCTCAGCTCCTGCTTCTTCTTCTTTGCCACTTCTCGTCATTTCCAAAATATTCTCTCCGTCTCCTTCTCTGCATCTCCAACTTCTCTTGTGCACAGAAAGAGAGAGAGAAACATGATGCTGCTGCTCTACTCTCTCAGGAGAAAATGTGAATTCAATTAAATTTTATATAAATTTATGAAGAATGAGTTATGAAACTACTACTCCGCTTCTGCTTCTACGCTCTCTGCAGAAAATAGAGATGAGAAGACGGCCATATGCACAAGTACACGAGAGAGAGGTAAAATTTTATATTATGTACCTATGTATATCCCAATGGCAGTAGAAAAGTCTCTCTGGAAAATATCAAAATATTATATAGTTGAGTTATACGAAGCTTGTGTCTCGGTCGTGCTGGTCCCCACTTGTACACGAAATAATAACTTTTTCTTGCTCACTTTTGATTATGTGTGCATATAGCAGCAGTTTTCTTGCGGCACTCCCGTCCTTCTCGTCATCCTCATGGCGTTTTTGTCCTTACTATTATTATTGTTATCCTTGTGCTGCTGGTATTAATCCTGCCACTGGCTCCTTTTCCTTGAAACGACACCAACCAAACCAACCAGCCAAAAAGTTTTGCCCTTTTCCTTGGTCAAGTCAAGTCAAGTCAAAAGTTTTTTTGAGAGAAAAACAGCTCATCTTCTCGTGTGCTCGCGCTCATTTCCCCACTTGGCCTCCTCCTCTCATCAAACTTTATATCAGGTAATGAACGAGTGAATCTTCTCCTCTCGCGCAAATCTCGTGAGCCTCTCTTATCCAACTCGCTCAACTTTTTCTCCTCCTGATCACCACGCCACCGTGGACTTTGTTGCTCCCATCAAACCAACTCATTTCTCGGGTGTCGTGTTCTCTCCCTCTCTCCTCGGCTCAGACACGCAACCCAGAGAGGAAAATGGATTGCTTCACACGCATCCCACCACCATTTTCAAATCAGAGCTATTAAAAAAATCATGAAGCAAACCAACTTGAAGGACAAACTCTGTTGAATGAAGCGACCAACAGAGATCCCGTTTTTTTTTCATTCAAATCGTTCTTCCCCTTGATTTAAATAAAACATTTCATAAAACGGCACAACACACGACAACACACATCCACTTGCTCGTTTTTTTCCTGGAAACTAAAAAAAAATAAGTTTCTCTGTAGGAGACACGACAACGTCAGGTTTAGTGACAGGAAAGGAGGATCCACCGGATATTATTAACAAAGATGAATCGATTTTTCTTCCTGAACACAATGTCCGCTCTTTAAAGGAAAAAAAACTATATATATAAGCAGAGGAGTAGCAAAGAAAAAAACGGGAAATTTTGGTAGTGGGTGTTGGCTGGGGAGACAGTTTCCTTTTTTCGTCACGAAAGAAGGAAAGTGCATTACGTAACAAGCAGATGATAAGAGAGCCGAGCTAGCGGTAACGCGTAATGACATCCATCAAAAATATTCTCCTATTTTTTTCTTCCATTTTCCATCAATACCACCACCACCATACATACATATTTTTCCAGACTGCCTTTTTTTCCAAAAAAAATTCCATCCGTTCCAATCGTGCCAGAGCAGCTTAAGAGAGAGAAAAAGAAAGAAAGCTGCTACTACAACGACGATGATGATTGTGGCTGATTGATTGTGATTTCACTATTTTTTCTTGTGAAAAAAAAAGGCAAAAAAAGTAGACTGACAATCCCTCCATCCTCTCGTATCACTCTCAATTCTCTCTCTATTTTTATTTCAAGCCCCAGCCAGAAATAGAAAAGACAACAAATTTCATAACACATTTCTATGCGAAACACCACTGCTCCTGCTTTGCTTTACATTTTTTTTCTACCTTCCTATTTTCCTTCCAAAAAGACCTTCTGCTCGTGTGTGTGTGTGTTTGTGTAAACAATGCAAATATACTCTCTGCTTTTCATTTTCATGGCAGGAGAGGTAGACGATCATGCATGGAACGGGTATATATATATTTTTTGTATAAAATTTATATGAGTACAAACAAAGAGGACACATACGAGAGGAGTATGTTGAAAAAGGAGAAGAGGGAAAAAAAATGATGAAAAATGCATGAAAAAATGGTGATTTTGGTTGTATGTCTGCTTTGCTTGTCGTGAGAGTGTTGTTTGTGTGTGTGCTCATCTAGCAAACAACATGCATAGATAGAAAATAATAATAAAAAATGAAAAGAGAAAGGAAGACTGGTGGAGCCGACCAGAAAAAAAAGAAAGGAAGAGGACTAGTGAATAAATGACAAGCTCCGCGAGTAAGTCTACTACTCTGTCTCTCTGGTTAAAAAAACGGAAAACTCTCTCTCCTCAACTCAAACTGCATGCCAACGGTCTATTTTCTGAAAATATAAAACTGTTTGTGGAAGTAGTAGCGAAACAGCTTTTGTTACTTTTTCTTTCTTTCTTCGTGCGACCTGCTTTTCCTATTGTCTGTGTGTGTGCTCAACATTTGTCTAAAAATGGCCTCAATGAAAAGTGAGCAAAAAAATGTGTGCTATACCTTTCAATTTTCTTTATAAAACTGTCTCGTGCTCATCGCTCTAACCCTTTCTCTCACAAAAATATATTTATTATTTCTTCTCCGGAAGCTTTAACCGATGTAGCTTGGTAGCGGAATCTAATGATATTCACAAGAGAAAGTTGGTTTTTTTTTTGCAAAATGTCAGTAACCTAATGATTTAGATGGACGTGTTGCCTGACTACACAACATTATTTTCTTTATATTCCCACACATTCACTCACTCAGCTCAGGAGAATTAATACACAAAAAAAAATTATTTTTTGCCAACAATAGAAAAAAACGGGATCGGATACACAAACAATACAATGTAGAGCATGTATCTTGTGTGTCTGCACACACATTTATTTTAGCTCACCCGTTTTTTTTCACTTTTCCTCTCACTCTCGCTCAGTTCATTTATCATTTTTTGTCATCAGCTTTTAACTGGCAGGAGCAGGAGCAACGTTGCAAGCGGCCACGTCATTCTCGTTTTTCTTCACTCTTCCTTCCCATCTTTTACCTCCCATGCCTGTGTGTCTCCATTACATATCCAACTTGTTCCATTACAAAACCAGATAGGGATTTTCAGAAACGCACTATTTTGTTGACAAAAAAACGGTCAAGCAGACACAGAAAGACACAACCAGTCAGCATTTTCCGTTTGTCCCCCTCACCATATATTCAAGTTTATTTACTTTTCCGAACAAAAACCTATCCTTCTTTTCCAATCGAATCGAATCAATCGAGATAAAAATCTTTTGAGCCTTCATTGTTCCGATCCCCTCTTCATCATCAATTTCTCTTGTCTCTGATGTATCAAGTTGTGTTGCCAGAGGAGCTTGCAGCTTTTTGTTTTGTCTCATGAAAATGTATAGAGTGCAGTAGTTTTTGACGATGGATTTAACAACAAAAAATATGTATCATTATCATTACATATTATTATTCCTTTTTTCTTTCTCTCTCTCTGTGTCCGTTGTTATTAAAATTTTATGATTGTTTTGAGAAGATTTAGAAACAAGAGAAAAGAAAGACGGCAAAAAAAGCCGACGTTTATTTATTACTTTTTTTGCCAATCATCATCATTGCAATGATGACGACCATAATACAACCAACAACATCTACTACCACCACCACCACTTAAAATTGTTATTATTATTGTACAACAAGCAGAAGAATAAGTAGTTCTAGAGAGACAGAGACTCAAAGCAAACGCCATTTTTTATTATGGCAAGTAGCATGGCAACAAACCAGAGAGAGAGAGAGATGGACGGACAGGCACTTTGGCTCTTCCATCCCAACAATTTGGTATTCAGCAAGCAGCTTCTTCATCATCATCATTTACCATCCTTTCTGGATGATGGAACTCCTCTTGTTCCTTTATATTTGTTAATCTACAAAATCTTAATGATACTTTTGCTCTTGTTCAACAAGCCAAACATTTCTTCTTGAGGAACAGCCATCTATCTCTCTTCTCTTCCCTTTCATATCGTTGTCCTCATCATATTTTTTCCTGTGTAATGAGCATACACACAGCTCTCTGTAAAAATAATGTGTCCATTATTTCTCCTCTCCGATTTTATTTTTTGGAGGAGGAGGAGGATGAAACAACAACGCATGCATACATGCATATTTAATGCAAGCTGAAGAAAAAAAAGTTGACTTTTAAATCCTTGTCCTGAACCTCCTCCCATTCTTCTACAAAGGACAGAGTGTAATGCGATGCATAAGTAATAAAAATTGTTTTTTTAGAATGCATACCTGCTCCTTCTTCTTCCAGTACACTGACACAATCAGGATGATAAGATCAACCCAAGTGGTAATGCGAGTAATAACAGTGTAGAGAGAGTCCCCTATGTATAAATATGCTGGACACAAAAAAGATAATCATAATATGGATTAACGATTTTTATTATAAAATGCTGTTGAATGGGCATCTGGCATCTCTCTAGAAAGAGGAGGATATATCCATGTGTACTTTAAATGAGGAGGCCAGTTTTTGATACAGATTAAAGAAGAGACCGCATTTGCATCCTAGCAACTTCAATTGGATGCAAATCAGCTTTTTTTATCTTCTCGAAAATGTTGCTGGGAGTAATGTATATAAATGCTTGTTGTAGTTGTATTTTATGTTCTCGTTCTCAAGTGGTTTCATCATTAGTATCATTCTCTCTCTCTGCCTATATCGCTATCCATCGACTAAACTTCTCTATCTCTTTTTGAAATACAAAAAAAACAGCACATCTTCTAAACTGGCCATTACACTATCATCGTCCATCATAATCACCATCTTTATCTCTATCTCCTCGGCTTCATTTAAATATTCCAACCAGCAGCAGCATTGAAACAGTGCAGTGCACTCTCTCTCCGTTTGTGCCTGTGTGAAAAAAATGATGACAAATCGTCTCCTCATTTTTCTAAAGCTACACACATACACTGCTTTGCAATCATTTTTTCGTTGACAACAAATTGACCACTACAAAGTACAAAAAAATTGATGCATACTTGATTTTGTCGAAATGTTGGAATTGATGAAAGCTGTGTGTGTTGTGGTTGGTGGTTTACTCGTGATGATGGAATCACGTATAGCATGCATCAGTTGCTGCAACGAGTAATTGGCAATTACAAATAATTTTACCTTTCATTCCATCCATTTTACTCCTACACTCTATCTCTCTGCACTTGATTTTTTTATTTTCGGTTGCAACAAAACTCTCTGAGAGACAGGCACAGTCAGAGTTTTGTGTCTGTGGAGGGAACGCTAGAAAAAAATGCAGTAGTAGTAGCAACTCCCCAGGGGATGCCCATTTATTCCCCTTCATCATTTCACATTAACAACCAACAAGGATGATGAGTTTAGTTGCCTTTGCTCACGTTCTTATATATTTTCTGCTGCTGTTACTCAGGTTTGTATATATATTTTTTCTGCTGCAGTAGCAGCAGCGGCCTTCTCCTTCCATTTGCATCCAAATGATGATGAAAATTGACTGACTGACTCATTCCATTTTTTTGTGCTTTGGCAGTGATAAATCCACCTTTCCCGATACAACAATTACACAACCAAAAAGGGAGCAATAATAATCCAGTCTTCTCATAATTCTACTTTTTCCTTGTCAAAACATATTAATTATCTTTCCTCTCTCTCTAATTCTCTATGTGTGCTCTATTGTTGTTCCATGTGGGCAATTAAACTGCAAGTAGCAGCAGCAGCAGACACACAGCTTTCTGTGGTGTTTAATTGTTTGACAGCGATAAATTGACGTGATGCATTGATGCTGAAAAGGAATCATGATGGTATATATATAGATGGATCCCTTCCATTTTCTCTCCTCTGCTGCATTACATCATCAAAAAATATTTACCTATCATTTTGCAAAAAAAATAGTGTTTTTTTCTTTCTTTCACATCCCACCTCAATTAATTGTCGTCAGATATTCTTTTCTCTCAAGTTTTTTTTTCTTTCATCTTGACAATTTTTCATAACAGGTTACGTAACAGTTTTATGCAATGGTTTTTATACGGGTGTGTTATGTAATAAAAGTGGAAGGCGGGCGTTATCTTGACTTTCCGCTTGGCGTCAATTACGCTACACGCTACGCTAACGAAAAGCCAGACAATTGGTGCTTTTGACAAAGCATTTTTTTCTTCCTTTCTTTACCGTTACTTTGGGAGTCAAGGTGACACATAGGTCGGATTTTTTTTGTCTGTGGCTATTCACCAGACTACTGGTTCAGACATCAAAAGATAAAAAAATAATAATAATAAATAATAATATGCGGTTTTTGGACTAGTTTTCCCCCTGAAGCAAGAGAGAGGAAAAGAAAGAAAAAAAGTTTTTTAGTGTGCTTTCATCATCCTCATCATCCTCAGCCTATGAGCTAGTAGAAAAGTAATAAGAAGAAACATTGGCGGCGGCGTTCTTCATCGCCATCATTCCAGCCTTCCTCTTCTTCTGATGATTTTCTTGACTGTTTTTACCCACCAGTTTTCATCTTCTCTTTTTGTGGCTGACTGACAGGAAAAAGGGCAATTTCTTTGGCAAGGCAGGCAGGGAAAAGGAGCACCTTTGATCTTCCAAAGTCAAGCCAGGCTCCCTCTCTTCTTCTTCTCTTTATTATTAGCTGTTTCCCCTGTGGACATCATCTGAGCACAGTTTTTAGAGTTTAGAAGGGAAAAGGGTGCTCCTTCCATTATTATTACACTCTCCCCTTTAATTTTACCTTCTTTCACGGGAGCAGCGACGACGGAAGTCTCCTTTTAAAAAGGAACCGTTGCTTCTGGAGGTGGCGGATGAAGAGTTGAAAGTGGTATATAGACTTGTCTTTTTCTCTCTGAGAAAGACACACTCTTTTTTTATATGGATGGATTTAATGGTGAAAAGTATCCTCATCTTCATTTTCATTGCTCTCCATCTCTCCATCTCACCACGACCAACACTTTATTCCTTTTACGTTTTCTTCTTTAGCACCACCACCACCACCTTTCCAGAAAAAAAAAGTTAACGGACTCCACCGCCACCACATGATCATTGCAAAAGCGAGCAAGCGAAACGGTAGTTTTTTTCCCCTTTTTCATTATGGATACTTGACTTGTCCAGAGACTTTTCTGAGCAACACCACCACCACCGTTGCTACCGCCAACACTCTCTCTCTACACAGGAGCAAAACTGTGTTGAACCGACAATCGACATTCAGTGAGGCATTAAACGGAAATTGAAGGCTTGGAGCAACGTTTGTTCCCCTTTTTCCTTTTGCACTTGCTCTCACCACACACAAGGTAAAAGAGAAAATGGCTGGATTGCTTCTTCAGGGGACAGGATTATCCACGCACACAACTTCTCTCTCTCTTTTTCTCTCTTCACTTCACAATTTTCTTCTCCGTTTGAAGAGAGAGAAAATGTTGAAAGTTTCAAGATGGAGTAAAGAGAAAAAGCTAATAAAAACGAATATAGCATTCCAAACACAAAAAACAGCCCTCGCCATCACTCCAACAAAATGATGATGAACATGGTCATCATCATCATGACTCATGATGACCGATGACCACCAACTTTCTTTTTCTCTCATTTTGTTCATTTACCCATTCTTCCCACTACGTTGCATGAATAAGTAAACAAAAAATGTTTCTCCTGGAGTAAGGTCAACTTGTATCCTTTCTGTTTAGATGATTGACCAACGTCGATTATTATTCTGGAGCAGACAGGAAATGAGGGAAAAGATGTACAAAAAATTATAGGAATTTGTTTGCTTGGTGACATTGAAAAATTATGGATTAATTTGTAGGAGTTTGATGAGCTCCCTTGGAAAAAAATTGTTTACGGGGCACGCCCACCTCCACCCAAAATGAGTCGAGTAATATTGACAAAAGGAAACAGGAAGGAAAAGGAAGATAAATGCTAATAGCTTATTAATATCATTCATTTATTTATTTATTGTTGTATTTTGTGGTGGCTTGAAGCTGTCCCGCAACAGCTACCTTAATTCGGCATGATTAATGGAGAAAAAAAAGTGGGAGGCAGTGGCAGACTTCTGCTGGAATTGCAGAGAGAGGGAGTGCGAGTGTGTGAGCAAAATATAATGCACTTCTTTTTTCACATTCTCCTCCACTGAACTATTTTCCATCCGTTCCATTTCATCCGCCAATTTCCACTGCCACTCCTTCTCCGATCACGCTATAAACCCTGTAATTAATCACGACCACCACCACCGCCGCCATCTCACCTCACACGGTTTATATAAAACAGAAAGAGAAGCACGTTCCTGTGTGCGCTTCTATGCGTTTATTTTTTCGGATGCAATCCCATTTTTTTTGATGGAACACTTCACTTTTCATTTTCGCCTTTCTCTCCCCACCACCGCCTCAGCCACGCAATATAAATTTTTTTGTACGCTTCTTCTTCTCTCGAGCAAGGCACCAGAGAGAGAGAAAGTAAAAACCCAATAAATGTAAATGCAAACGCATTGGGTCGTTTGTCTGGTTTCTACCTAAACTTGTGTTACTTCTCTCACTATTTTGTATTCCTGTATCGATTGAGTACTTGTGTGCTCCTGCTCCTTCACTCTACTTGGTTCAGTATGCCATTCAACTCTGACTGGACATGAGAGAGAAAAGAAATTCTCTTTCTTTTTTTATGTCCTTTTTCTCTCTCCCTTTCTTCTCCTTTCTCGCTCGTTAATCAAAAAAAAGCAAAATCGATTTACGCTCTGGGAACAGCATAAATTTTGTATCAAGTGGCTCTGATGGAACAATAAACGAACCAAAAAAAGGAACGGACACAAACAAAACACTGGACTCTCTCTCCACTTTGTGTGCTTCCATTCCACTCGCACACAAAAAAAAATATATAATAAAATGTAACGCCAAAAGAAAACACGGAAAAAGGCGAGAGAATACGTAACACTCAACTCTTTTTCTCGCCACCATTTCCTCCACCTTTTTTTTCCTGATTATCTAAGAAATTACGAAAGCCTTTTATATTTATTTAGCCAGAGAGAGAAAGAAGCTGTATAAAAAATATATATCTAGATGTGTTGCGTAAGTAATTACATTGTTTTGCCGGGCTTCTTTCATCTTTTTTTTCGTGGTGCAGGAGGAATTCAACGACTTTTGATGAGAGTGCAGTGCAGTGGCAGCAAAAAAAAATAACAGGGCCATTTACACGGGGTGCACTCGATATGCATACTAATTACCCAATTTTAAATAAAATGAAGAAGGCGATGACTGTTTGTGCTTTTCTTTCGATCTGCTGCTGACAAACAAAACTTGTTATTCGCGTCTTTTCTTCGCTGCTATTTAGGTTGCCGATAATATTTGATTTTTTCCTCCCGTTTTCTCCTGAATATCTACAGGATTTTGATGGAAAATAATAAATCCTCTTTCTATTTTTTTCTCTCTGCCGTTTTTGATAGGCTATATCCTCCAATCTGATTTTCCGCCTAGTTTCCGCGCATTTTTACACGGACATGACTATACTTTCTCAGAAAACTGGTGTTGATGCCGATACAATGCAATCTTCTACATAAAAAAACGAAATAGCAGCAAAATGTGTAGCATCATCATCATCATTACCGTCCAAGTCGTAAATCATCATTACGCTTAAAAACTCTCACCTAAACTGAAAGGAGACTCTACTGCTAAAGATTTTTTTAAACTTTCCCAAAGAATCAAGTCAAATGACGAGCTTGATTACGCACTTGGTTTATTTTTTTCCTTGATACTGCTGCTGCATTTATTTTAGCACTCTGCACCAAAACACCACCACTTCCCTTCTCATCATCATTTTTTTCCCTTTCTCCCCAGGAAACGGTTTTTTTTCTCAGGCTAGAAAGTGTGGTGGATGTGGAAGCGGTAAAATATTACGAACATGCATCCGTACTATATTTTTTAAAAAGCCCAAGTCTCCTCCTCGCATTTCCTTTATAAAAAAAACTTGCTCCCTTTTTCTCCTCCTTAGAATAAAAAAAGTTACTCATCCTCCTTCTCAGCCACACAAGCAGCAGCAGTACATATCATCATCATGAGTTATATAATTTATTACGCAAGGTTTGGCCTGCCTGCATAGGAAATTACTGTTCGTCCTTGGAGTCCTCCTTTTTCTCCACTGCTTCTTCTTCGAAAAAAAACTCATCTTTTCATTTCACAACTTTCACTCCGCGTCTCCTTTATTATTATTTTTATGAATGGAGAGAAAAAAACAAGGAGGCTCTCTCTCAAATGTAGAGATAAAATTTCAACTTTTTCAACTCTCTCAACACACACCACTCTCAACTTTTTTTTTCATCATAATATTTTTAATCATATCAGTAGCAGCAGCAAGCAAGCAACAACACAAACCGCTACTCTCTCTGCTTGTTCATCTTTTCATTTTACCTTTTCTCTCTCTGCCTATCTTTTCCAAACCTTTTTCCTTCCTTTCTCTCTGCCTCTGTGGGAGTTTGGAATCTTTTTTTTTCTTGATGATAATGATGACGACGATGAGCATGATGATAGCATATGTCTTGCCTCTCTTGGCTTGTGGCTTTACTCCTTTTTTTCCTGAAAAAAAACTTTATTTAAAAAGGAAACTTTTTTTAAAAATAAGGAAGAAGACCAACTTTTCTTGTTGATGTTTATGTTGTTGTGCTCCTGTCTTGTCTGGAGCCCTTCTCACTGGCCAAAATATAAAAAAAACTTATTTCAAGTTACGTATTTGAGAGAGGTGGTGGTCGGTGTGGGTATGCGTAGGCGAGCAAATATTATACAACTTTTTAGCGTTATATATATTCGTATTATTAGTTTAGATAAAAAAGCGCGGTTGTGTGTGTGTAGCAGCATGAAAGGGGAAAAATATATATAAAGTATTAGAAAAAGGTAGAAAGGCAGAGAGAGAGAGAGAGAGAGGGAAAAACGGCATGAAAAATGAGAGAGCAAGTTGGAGAGAGAGAGAGAGAAAGGCATGGGCAGAGAGGAAAAGAGGAAGAAAAAGGAAGAAAATAATAAAGTATGAGAGAGGGAGTGAGACAAGGTGAAATCTCATTTCCTCCTCATTTTCCTTTCTCTCTCCGTTTCTCTTCTCCACTACAAAGATTACATGCATGTGGGTAGGTAAAAGAAGAGAAGTATAAAAAAAAAGTTTTCTATAAATACAACAAGAGACCACCACCACACCAGAATATAAAAAAACATACACACACACACACAAAACGACGACCACCGCCTCCACATGCACACACACAAGCCATAAGAGAGAGAGAGAGAGAAGGAAAAAAAGTTTTTTTGGAGGAGAAGAAATGAATGCAGATTTTTAGCTTGAACGATAATAAATAGCAAACAGTCCAAGCGAAACAAACTGCACGCAGCACACATAAGAAAGGCAGAAAGATAAGTTTTTTTTCTCTTGTCTCGTGTGTGTGGCGGAGAAAGCGAAAGTCTGTGAAAACACACAAGACGAACAAGAAGGTTTGCATGGTTGCGTTTAGGGTTGGGCTCTCCGTTTTTCTTTTTTTTTCTCCATTCTTTTGCAACAACTCTGAGAAGAAGAAGAAAAGCCAAAAAAGGAAAGCCAGCTTTATACTTTTCTCTTTTTCTTCTCTACTCCCAACTCGCATCACATATTCTTATACGCGTATAGAGTCGTGATTTATGCACAACTCCATGAAAAGGAAAGAAAGGGAGGAAGGAGGAATTCTCTCTACATAATATTTATTTTCTCAACTGCATGCCTGCCTGCATACATGCATCACGACTGAACATGGGCGTCGGGTGATAAGAGAGAGCTCTCTCCTTCTTACAGCTTACTTGTGTGTACGTGTATCCGATATACGTGGCACGAGTCAAACGAAAAATATATATAACCGTTTCCATTCGACTTGTTATATTTTCGCTTAAAAGCGAAATAACCTCCTTTTCCCGTTTTTTTAATAAGATATATGGGAATGCGAGACAGAGATATGGTGATGGCAGACGAGAGAGAGAAAAAGAGAGTCGGACTAAAAAAAAGAATATTATTATTATTATTATCATTACCTTACTCTACATTGGTATATCATGTTGCTAGTTCATCTATGAGTTCACACAACATGTTTTGGAGGAAGGGCTGAAATGAATGGAAGGTTGATTTGACGGAGGAGGAGGAGGTGGTGGGCAGGAGTGAGTGAGGAGCAGCCTAATGTCAAGATAGAGTCACTTTCCTCTTCCCGCTTCTTTTCCTCTGATGACGTTACGCACAATTTATCGGCTCGGTCCATTTCCACTATCTTCAAACCTTCTCTTCAAAATACTGAAACTGTGAGTTCGTGCGGTGCGGAGGAGGAAAAAGAAAAAAAAATATCTTCTTAAAAAAGGCCAACCTTCCATTTCCAAATAAATAAGTGGAAGAAGAAGGCGAGAGACAGGGAGAACAAGATAAATATCAATACTACTTCCTTTTTCCACACATTCCCGAGAGCTCACAAATTTTTTTTTTCAAACCGTGTGTGCTCTCTCTCAAATTAGCCATGTAGGAATGGCAAGAGCGTGTCTTATGGCTTGGCATATTATTCCTGATAAGAGGATGATGCCGCATCCATACGGACAAAAAAATAAGCCCATGTACTTCACTAATTACCAGCCCCACAATTCTCTCTGCTTGTTACCCATTTTATTTTTCGTTACGGTCAGTTTACAATTTTAACAGGGTTTCAAATTGTTTCTGAAAGAAAGTCAGTTGGAAAATGTGGCCACTTTTTTTTCGGGGACGACAATAACAATTGGCTTGAAAGTGTCGTCATTTGGAATGATGACTTCAGAGTCATATTTTTTATTAGTTGCTCATGTTGTAGAATAATATCGAGAGAGAATGAGTCCAGGGAAATCTGTGTTTGAGAGTAGCCAAATTGGCGTATTAAATTTTCATCAAGGTGATTAAGGTCGCACAAAATTTTGCTACAGAGTGCGCCTTCTTATTATTACAATAAATTCGTGTAGGATTATCAAAGTGTGAAGGAAAAGTAATCATTAGCAGCGGCAGACGAGAGATAAGACAGTAGTCCTTGTTGCTGTATTCTTCCTCCTCCTCCTGGTAATGATAATGAGGGGAATAAAATGTGACCAGTTGTTTCAGTTGTTGTAGAACAGGCCGTTAAAGTAGGATTTTCTCATGAAGAGTACGTGTGTCCTTCTCACACAACAAAACTGAAATGGCACGACCATCATCATCCTCATGTTGATAGCGGCAGTTGTAGTAGTGGCAATAATAATTGTAATAATAATAAGAGAGGGAGAGAGAAAGGCGAGTAAAATTGTAGAAAAAGGTTGTGGGAAATGAGCACTGGAATGATCATGGTCGTCGTCCTCCTCATCATCAACCTCCGACAAGAGAGAGGATTACGTCCACAACAGTTTTCTCTCTCTAGAAAATGAGAAGAAAAAGGAGGAGTTTCGTGTTTTTGTCCCTGCTCGCATACCAGAATGGGATAATAAAGACAAGAGAAAAAAAACTGGAGGAGAAATTGTTCTGTCACTTTACATGCTCCTGTTGTTGTACTCTGATCGTCATCAACCACCGTAAAATTTTTGCTGCGAAAAATTTTCTGCTTTCCTGTTTTTCTTACCGTTTTGGTTAGTGGTGGTGGGAGAGAGAGAGGGAAAAAGGAGGAAAAGCCGGATTTCCTTTACTGTTGTCCTATTTGTTGTTGTTGTCGCTACACTCTCCTCTTATTGTGATACATTTACCATTTTACTTACCCAAATTGACTTTCATTTCCCTAATGGAATGGACGAGAAAAAGCACACACACCACACACCAAACTTCGCCCTACAATATCCAATACACATCTTTAAAGGAAAAAGATGAAATGCCACTAGTTCAATTGGAAACTTTACATTTCACAAAAATCTTTTATAAATAATCATTCTTCTTTCGAATGATCATCATCAGAGCCTTTTATACTTCTCTTAGCAGAATTAAAATGGCAGCCGTTGACCACCGACCATCCAATCCAACCACATCCTCCCTTTTTATTATTACGATTTTAGAATTCCGTGGAATGGGAGTTTTGACCGGTTCACAGAAAAAAAGCTCAGCTATTATTGTCCTGGCTGCTGCTGCTGGTGCGGTGTTCCTTGTCTAAAAAGGACAAGAGCCACCACATCAGAAGAAGCATATAAGCCATACCATTTAGAAAATGAGCATCCATTTCTTCTTCCCCTGAACATTTTTATTTTGGTCATGGTGGCCTTGTATGGTCATCATATTAACATGATGATCATGGGGATTGGAGAACTATCATCAAGTCATGTTATTTGTTTGGTGGATGTACAACATGACGATATGATCATTCTGCGGATAAAGCTCTTATAACAGCCCGTTTTCCTCCTAACATCATCTTGTTCCCCGTCAGCTTCTCTAAACTTTGCTCTAAAAGTCAAGTTAAAAGTGAGGAATGCTTTTTAAAGGCTATCGCGCCAGGAAAGAGAAGAAAAAAAAATGTTCATTTTTAACGATGCAATACCATCGGCATCACCATTTTTTTTCCTTGAAAAAATAAAAAAAACTTGGTCAGTCTGTATGAGATGGTGTGAGTGGAGCTAATACATAATATGTGTTAACAGAGTTTATGTAATGACGCCATCAAAAAAGGCAAAAAGTTGGCAGTTTCCTCCGAGAAGAAGCAAGTGTGGTGCCAGTGGCAGTACACCAGCTTCTAGTAAAGTAATAACCGTGTGTGGAGAGTAAACCAAACGAAATGTGTTTTGAACACGACCAGTACAAAAAAAATATATAACGCGTCTCCTCTTTCTATCTCTCAACACACATGTAATATGACGAGTTTTTGGTCAGAGAATGTGTGTGCCTCCGCTTGTTAGTGTTGCTGATGGGGATGATGATGATGGTACAATGCTCTCCGACAACACAACCAACGACCAAATTGTAATAATAATGTGGACTGATGGTTTTTGTGTGGAAGCAGACACAAAGCACACACATTCAATTCTTTTCGGCCGTTTCCTCCCTTTTGGGCTGGTTGCTAGTAGTTCACAGAGCCCGAGCTACTACTATGCATTTTTTCCAGGATTGCATGGGTAAAAGTAATTCAAAGTCAACAGTGGGTCCCAATTATCCACCCTCGGAATGGCTCATAAACGCCAGGGAAACCAGATTCACCAAAAAAATAACTCGAAAAAAAAACTCATTCCATTTCCTACTTTCCTTTTTTCTCAAATCCAACCATAACAACAGATTTTACACAGAAAAGTTTGTATTGTGTGAGTGTGTGTATGTATGGAAGAAAGTAAGATTTTTTTGAAAAGTGTTAGGAAATCAAATGTATGTGATGTGAGTACAAAGTTGGTTACATATACACAAGCGCATGTAGTTGGCACGACATGACATGACATCAACTTGATAATACAAACAGAGAAGGCTGTGGAGTAACAACAAAACAGCAGCACTCACTATCAGCCCCTTCTCTCTTGTAGCCAACTTTGGCTGTGTGTATTCATAATGGAGAGTAGTGGAGGAATAATAATAATAATGATGATAGAAAAGTCGGTTGTAATGTCAGATGATAGTGGTGGCAAACTGGGAAAATTTTTTTATTATTAGAAAGGAATGAATTGTGTGTGTGGTATATGGATAAAGTAGGTGGGTTAGGTGTGTGTGTGTTTGGATAGAAGAAAAAGTGAAGACTAGGCCAGGCATATTTTTTAATGCTTTTCTTTGTGACTTCCCCTCCATTTCCTATTTCCTATACCACCATCACCGTTATTACTCTTACTACCTACATACCTACCACCACCGCCGCCATTATGATTATTATTATTATTGTAAGTTAGGTATATGTAGATTTTTTTTTGGACTAGAGAAGTTGGTGTGCTGGGCTCTCTCAACCAACTGATACTAGTACACTGGGTAATGCGACACGAAGAAATAAAATGAAAAGTATCGCGTCATCCCATCATCCTCCTTCTCATGTAGCAAGCAATATCATCATATTTTACGTATGCACATATATTATTTTAAATGGATTTTCACTTTCACGACATTTGCGCTCCACCACCGCTCCGGGTTTCCAAGGAGAAACAGGAAAAAAATTTGTAGCGGACCATCACAATGGCAGTTCTCTCTCGCTGCTGGAGATTGTACGCTTCCTCTCTCTATACTCACACGGGCAAATAAAATATACCTGCAAAATACCCAGGTGGGCATGCTACAAATTTATGAATGAAACTTTTTCGACAGAAAACACACACACACACAGACTTGGGCAATAATAGTACTCATGTAATTTTTATAGCTTTTTGCCAGAGACTATGTCTTGTTTGTCGTCGCATGACGTGTGCGAGCTTGCCCTTTATATCACCATCAATTGTTAAATATATAACCCATCTACATACGTGCATTTCTCTTCATCCAATTAAATGGCTTTGTTGTTTTTTTTCTCCCTGACGAAATTAAAGTCTTATTTTTAACCTGGACAAAAACCTAACAACTTTCCAACTTCCAATTCCCTTTTATTCCCTTTTTTAAACTTTTGTACAAACAGAGTGGAGAGCAGAGAGAGAGGAAAGGCATTAGTGAAAAGAAAAACAAACTTGAAGAGTCTGTAAACATATTTGCATAAACAGTTTGGCAAATATTGCACACAAAAACAGAGCTGAGCAGTGTGTGTGTGTGTGTGGTCCATTCACAGTAAATGGTCACCATCTTATATTCTCGTTTTCACTCTCACTTTCTTTTTTATATCCGCGCGCAACCCCATTTTCTTCAAGGCTGCTGCTCAATTTTTACTGTTTCGTCCGGGCAAACAATGGACAACGAGACAACAATGGAGAGTAGTATGTATAGCCCATTATTATTGGATTTGTGTTGAGTATTGTCACATGAGTTGGTGTAGTGTGCATGCCAAGCTTTTTTTATTTCCCTTTGCTCCCCTTCCTCAAAAAAAGTAAATAAAAAGTGCACAAATATTTATAAGCAGTTTTTTTTCTTTCTAAAGAAAAAGAGCTCTGGACTACCAACAAGAAAATTGTCCAACTTTACTATGTTTGCATTTGTGTGTGCTGGGACATTTCCCTTTTCCAGAGTAGTAAACCGAAAAGAAAGAGAAACTAGCCACCATACTTTATATTTTCCTTTTTTGGATCCTTATGACTGCTGTTGTTGGTCTTTTTTTTCGTCTTATTATTATTATTTGCGTTGAGTCGTCTGCTGCTACTGCTACTAGTAGAGCTTTTGTCGTCGTCGTCGTCGTTCCCCTAGCATTATCCTCTTTTTTTCTTCTTCTTGCACCACCACCATGTCCACACGAAATGAAAACGCTAAAAACTTGCTATTTTTTTTCTTTCTTGTGGCCGGCCTCCACACACACATATATTTCAGTCTAGTTGGCAAACTTAAGATAAAAGTAATTGCCGGAACTGGAATAAACTTGGTTTGAAACTCATGCCATCATGATCGTCGTCATCAAAAAAAAACAACAACAACCGGCTAGCCACTTCCTACATTATATATATTTTTTTTCAGATAGTTTTTCTTGTAATAATGCTTTCTCCTTGAGCTTAAAAAACATTTTCTTTTCAAAATGTATACACAGCGATATTCATACAAGAGGAGAAAGAGCGAAAGTCTTTATGTTTCTCGGCTGCTGCCAGGGAACACAAACACCCGTGATATTATTACTCTAACAGCAGCAGCAGTAGCGGCCATTCTCTTCCTTGCATTTTCCTCTTTATTGCCGCACACTTTTTTGTATAAAGTGAGCGCTGACTATGTTGTAGAATGCCTTCATTTTCTTTTTCGGCCAAGAAACTCTCTCTCTCTAATAATATGTGGGAGAGGCAGCTTGTGCAGTGCAGTGTCGTCGTCGTCGTCGCCATCATCATCATCTCCATTATTATTACCTCGTTCGTTTCTACTCTCTCACCACCACAGTTTCCTTGTGAGTATGTTACGTTGTTGCATTGTTTGTGTGTAAGTGTGTACCATGCCAAAAAAAAAGAAAGCAGAGAGAGAGAAAGTTGCCTTTTTTTCTTTTGTCGCTTTCTCTTGTCGTAACAGCAGCACAGCAGCAGCAACAACAACGACAGCAATAATAATGATGATGGCAACAAGCAAGGAAAAATGAGCTAAAATAAGAGAGAAAAGTAATTTCTTATCTGGAATGGTAATCAAAAGCGGAGAGCAACAAGAAAATCCCATGCTTTTCTCTCTCTCTGTCTCCATCCATTTATTTCTTGCCAGTGTTGTGTGCGCTCTCTGCACCACTCATCTTTCCTTTTTTGAGCATCTTTTATTCTTCTCTGCTACACTGCTTTATTTTACATGCTGGCTCAAAAATTTGCAACTAAACTAATGAGCAGAGAGTATAGAAGTTTGTACTGTGTGGGGGAAATATACAGACTGCTGCAGTGTGGTGGACGATGCAGTCTTCATAAACTCTTTTCCTTTCGAATCTCTCTCTCTCGTTTGGAGTGAGTAAACGACGTGTTCATTCTACTTTGCAACAACTTTTTAACGTTCATGGGAAATTAAGCAGTGTTGAAACTACTCGGGAAAAAAATTTCACTTTTCCACTTGTCCTAAAAGCTGGCGCTCAATTACATACGTAACGGTTCATTCTCGCATGTCAAAAGAAAATGTCTCTTTGGAACAGAAAATGCATGAGAGGATGCATTCCACTTGTCAATTTTTGGAAGATCTGATGAGAGTCAGATTTTTGGCGGAAGAATCAATAATACAGCCCATTAGGATCCACACTCCTGCTACCAGAGTGCACACACAGTTTTTAGAAATATATTTACAAAAAACGGGAAAAATATATATATAGCTACATAATATAATATTTTTGTATAAAAGGTCGACATGTGGAGTAAAAAAGAAGACACTGAGAGCGAGAAAAAAAAATCTACATTATATTTTATGCGTGCGCTGCTGGTTGGAAACACGTCTACATGCACACAGTGTACTGAACTTTTTGTAGCATTTTCCTTCCACATTTTTTTTCCTTATCCTCTTTTCTCTGTTATCTTTTCCTCTGAAAATAAAAACGCGTAGCACACGACAAGCCTCATGCGTCGTCTTTTTTTACCCTTCCCCTCCCCCCCTTCACCATCTCTCGCCTTATTCCACCGTCTCCTCTATACAAACTCCTTTTCTTTTTATAATTCTTTTCCTCTTTTATTTTTTTCAATGAAATGAAAAGGGAAAAGATTCTCTCTCTGTCGGCACTTTTGCGGCCAGTGACAATTTCTGTGTATGTGCACGGCATGCAGCAGCAGCAGTAGCGCTTTCTTTTTGCTGCAGCTTGTCTTGTGTTCAAGTAAAATGCGAGGGATTCCTTTTTGCTCTCGTCTTTTTCCCTTCTTGTCGCGTCTTAACTGCCTCCTCTCTCTGCTCTTTCAAAAAAGAACAAAAATACTAACGGCATCATATACATACTATATGGCCCACTATATACACCAGTAATAAATGGAAAATGGAGAGAAAGCTCCTGCACACACACACAAGCTCTTTCGCTCTACATGCCTGCTTTCATTTCGGTTTGGAAATCGGTAGGAAATAGTCCCCACAGTAAAATATCTCCCCTATCAAAAAAATATTGCCATGTCTATTACATCCAACTGTGGAATAAAAGGAGACAAGAAAAAAAACGGCTACGGCCTACTCTCTCCTTCTTTCTGTATCCCAAAAAGAGAAAATCTTTTTTTTACGCAGCAGCTCACATTTTCTTCTCAGTACAACAGAGAGAGTGTTCACCTTCTTCTTTTCACTGATAATATCAAACGGGGAAAAATGGCGTAAACAGAAAACGACTCTCTGCTGCTGTTCCACTACCAAAAACAATGGCAAGATATACGACGACGACAAAAACGACAAAAAATACTCACTGCAGTTTTTCTACTCTTTTCACAGCGTCTCTTCTTCTTCTTCTGCACTGGAACCAAAATCCTTTCTCTTTTTTTTCCTGACAAATATATGGTGCAACTGGAATACTTCTTGCAATTATACCCAAAAATAAAACATGTACAGAGAGAGAGAGAGAGAATCCACTACTGAATTATGTTAGTTGATCCATAAGGAAACTTTTTTATGGGCAAGAAGATTGAAGATAAGATGTATTAGCATGTCTGTAGAAAGAGAAAATAATAGTAAAGAAGAAAAATCTTTTTTTTTTCAGGGGAAAATTTATATAGTAGCTCTTCTCAATTCAATTCCAACTATTAACAATTCAAATAGAAAGAAAGAAAACTAGTTCTGAATTCTGACGTAGGTAAAATAATAGGTAGTAGGCCTATATGTTTTTTGTGGACTCAAGTACTTTTGCCCTTGAGCTTATAGCACACACACAGAAGCCGAAGACGTCATCATCTCAGAAACGATAAACTTATGTAAAAGCTGGAACAAAATTGTACAAGCAAACAGCCTAATATGCATGCATAGTTTTTTTTTGAATTATTTTTATTACGTTTTTCTTCTTGTAACAAGAAGGAATGAACAAACAAGTTATACATTTTTTTTGCGCGGCGACAAACACAAGCACAGAGTTCATCAGAATAATATGAGGAGAAAGAGAAAAAAAGAAAGTAGAGTCATTTCGACGACGACGACGACATGCAAACAGGAAACAACATTTTTTTATTCCATTTTCTCCCTCTTTTTTTAGAATAATACCAATAAAAAAAGTTTCCATGTGTGTGTCTACTCACAGAGAGATGACTTGCTTGTTAAGCAACTTTTTTTAGCCACTACTATCCCTATTCATTCATTCTGTTCAAATCAAAAGAAAAAAAAAGATGTTTCATGGTTGACTCGACCAATTTTCATATAATATTCTCTACAGTTACAAAAGCGGTCGGTCCCGTTGAAAGGTAGCAGAGTCCTACAAAAAAATTTTTTTATTGTGGCTTTTTGTGTGTCATTCCGACAACCAGGACGATCATCAAAGTGATGAAAAATATGGCTGAGTGATTTTTGCCATGTCAGCAATTTAGCTCGTCAGAGAGACTCTGGATGCATCATCAGCAAAACATAAGCTGGCATCATTGTGGATGCATTGTGCGTACTAAAATCGTAAAGTATATAGCTTTGCTGCAAAAAATACAACGTCCATATAAACCGCTGACGGACAGACAAACGATGTTGAAGCATCATAGTCCAGTATAAAGTGAAATATCAAAAAGTAGCCGAGAGTTGGGACATTGACTTTTTTTGTGTGACCTCGCCACCGAACGAACCGACGAGAGATTGAACGTACCAGCCTCCGTCCCGTTCCTTCTCTACAATTTTTTTTTCTGGTTACGTGCACTCCATTCCCCCTCCCCCCATCTCTCTCTCCCTCTGACTGTCCAGTAGTCCCTTTTTCTCTCTTTCTGATTTTCTTGCTTGTTTTTTTGAGAGAGAGAGAGTTGGTCTTCTGGACGGGTTGGTTTAATAGGAAGGAAACGAAACTTGGACTTGACTCTCTCCCTTTCTCTACCTTCCTTCTCTCACCCAGAGAGTATCTTCCTTTGACTCAACTTTGAGTTGATTTTACTTTTCTCTCTCTCTCTTTCCTCTGTGTATGTAATCCGTGAGAGAAAAATAAGATAAAGTTTTAAAACTTGGTTCTCTCTCCTCTCATTGGGAACACACAACACATGACGAGCTCACGATGAGTATGACGGGAATGAAGAGGAAACGAACCAAAAAAAAGTTTTGCTACTACTTTCTCTTCCACTTTCCCGCTCTCATATCCCCCCACTTTCTCTCTTCACAGTTTTCTCTCATCATTTTGAGATTCAGATCAGAAGAGAGAGAGAGAGAGAGAAAAGCCAGTCTAGTGTTCTTCTTCTTCTTTTTTTCTATAAATGTGAAGTCAAAGTGGAGCAGGAGAGAGTGTGCAGTGGTGGTGCTATATAGCGCTTCCTCTTTTTTTCCCTTCTCCTTGAAAAATTCCAACGAGTTTCCTGACACTCGAGGAATTTTCTTTTCCACAACAACTCAAGTTCTCTGTCTTTTTCTTTTGTTGACTTGTCTTCTTCCTCTTGAACAAATTCCCTATCTTTCCATCCATACACACACACAGGAACTTGCACTGCTTTTTATACTCGCTCGATACTTCTTTCCCTCGTCACATGTTCGCAACAACCTTTTCCTCGAAAGAAAAAAAAACCGTCGTCATCCTCGCCTCGTCCATCCATATAGACAGACAATACTCTCCCTCAAAAAAAATTCTTTTCTCTCTCTTCTTCTCACTCAATTTCTTCAAATCTTTTTACATCTTTCCCTCCACTGCCTTCTCATTCTTTCACTCCAGTCATCAGTATTTTCCAGGAGCAGCAGTAGCAGCCGCCGCTCAATAGTTTTTTTTCTTTTGTCTTCAAACCAACCAGCGAGAGAGAGAGTGTGTGTGCGGACGCCCTTAAAAAATGTGCTTACTGACTTGCTCTAAAAAATTTACTTTAAAAAAAACTTTTCTGTCCGTTTTTTGTGTGGTAGCATTTTGTTGCCATGGCGACGAGAGAGAGACGCGGGCCAGTGAGAAATTTGTTGATTTTCATTTGTTCAGTCGGAGAAGCATGTCTGATGAATTTTTGGATTCTCTATATATTTTTTCCACTGCGTATGTCTGTCGCGTCATTCTTTATCAGAGGGAGAGAGAGAAGCGAAACCAAGACAAATTACAGGGCACACAGCAGGATGCAAAAAGACGGAGAGAAAAAGAAAGCTTGTGTGAAAATGAGAGTGGGCATAGAGAAAAGGAAATAGGAAGGAGAGAGAGGTCTCTAATGAAAGCACACACGCCTTTTCTTGTTCACTTTCTCTCTCTCTCTCTCTCCAGAGGGAATTTTACTCTCGGGTTGTGTGTGCGGGATTGATGAGAAGAGGGCTCTATATACTCAGCACACTTGCATACCAAAAATATACACACACTTGATAATAATACACAGAGAGAGTACCTTTGGATGCAATCGATGGAAGCGTTTGTGTTGGAGAGATGAATGACATGAACGTTAAGATCACAAAAGGCTCCTTGCTGTTTCCTCCTTTCTCTCTGCTCTGCACCCAGAATGAATGAATGAGTGATGTGACCAGAGACCATTGCACTAACACAACCACCATGACTCCATTGTGCAATGTACAGTAACATGGCAACGTCATTTCCTCTCTGTGTATGTGTTCGAGAGCGTCTTGTTTTAACACCTTTCCATCCAACCAGTCTGATTGTGTGGCCAGAGTTGATCAACAAATGTACGCTTTCACACAGCCAATATCCCGGAAGGAGCTCCTGCTGCCCATAATAATATCTCTAGTGAGAGAGCGAGAGATCTACTACTTTTTTTTCGTCATGGCGGTGTCCACTCTGCCTCATGAAATTAATCTCTTTTTTCTCTTCCCTTTCTAAATGCATTACTCTTTTGCCCTTTTACTCTCACGCAGCCAGAAAGAGAGGGACACAGGGCAACACTGCGTTTTCCATGTGTGTGAGTCAACTCATGACAAATTAGCTGAGAACACACATCACCACCATCAGCATCAATTGTAGCCAACATGCCCACTCTCTACACACTTTAGTGTAAAAAGAGAGAGGAATTCAATAAAAAAGCGAGAGAAAAGAAAATGCATAGTTGCTGTTCTTGCTGTATGGAATAAGGTGACGTATTGCAAAAGGGAGAAGGAAAAAAAAAACCGAATTCACTCTTCTTTTTTTGATAACGACCCACCACCACCAATTCATGGACTACAGATTGTACACGCGCGCGTGAGTGTGTGTGTCCTGGAGCACATGGAATGTAATGGCGGCGGCGGTGGTGGTGGTCAAAAAAATATGTACTGGTTGTTTGAAAGCGAGGAATATAGTGACGACTCTGGTCTGGCATCTCGGCAAGTTAAAAAAAATGAGGAAAGGAAATCAATAGCACACACAAAGTATATATAGTTGAGTGACGACATGTAACACTTTTTTCCCTACACTTTTGGGAATAAAAAAAGAGTGACTGTGTGAGAGCATTTTTTTTCTTTTTCTCCCTTTCTGTGGGAAATGAGTGATTTTTCACAATCTTGCTTGACTCATTCTTTTCCTCGAGAAAAAAATATATATACGGTTTTGTGAATGTGTCCTTTGAGAGAGAGATGGACAGACGTGTGCACTTTCACTCTCTCTCTCTGGCTTGTGGACAAGAAGGAAGTAGCGTGGACAAAGTGGTCAACGGCATTACTCCAGCGCTGATTGATGGATGGATGGATTAAGCTCACAGTCTAATGATCAGTGAGAGAAATTTCGACAAGAATTGTAACGCTTTTATGTAAAAAAAAAGATTTAACCAAATGATGTAAAAGTATCACCGAGTTTTAAAAATGGGGATTATTAACACCCTACAAATTCATTTCCATTCTTCTTTTTCTGAACCTCCATCAAAACCAGGAGAGCACATTTTCAGAGGAAAATGGATCAGCTACTTTTAACAATGCAACCTATTCTCTACTTTTTTGTCAGCAGGACACGTTTCTATTTCGGCCAACTGTAGGGGGTCACCTAAAAAAATACAGAATGCTCAAGGGATTACTTCGCGTACACCTTTGTCCCTCTACCTTGTACAATACTTTATTACACACTCTCTGGATCATTCACGATAATAATCCTTTTCCACACAGAATGAATGAATCTGAAAATATAATCGAGTGTGCTGGTTTGAAGGAAATATAATAAAAAAAAGAGCAGCTCACAGAGAGTACCATCCTTTTTTTCCAATTTCCTATCGCGGTATGACATAATTATGTCCGCGGTGGCGGCCGTGGTGGTGTGTGTGCGATGTTGTGTCGCTACCTATTTTTTTGTCAGTTGGAATCTTTTTTGTTTGAAAGTGACGAGTGTCCAGCGGAGTTTTGCCTGTTTCAAACGACGGTCGACCCGCTACTTTTCTACCTTCCAATTAATCCTTTTTTTGTTATTATTACCGTTTAGATTGCTCCATCGTGTTATTATTATTATTAGGTTACATATATTCCATGATATACGCCACACAGTGTGGTTCCGGCCCGTTTCCTCTGGATTCATTATTATTACGTCACCATAGCGCTCACACCGTTTTTTTTGTTCTCTCTGATCACTCATCCTTAATAACATGATATTATCCTTTGTAGTATGTAAAACATGGCTACATTTTATTATTATGATGGCTTCAACAAATTATTTTTTTTCGTTTACCTCTATTATTTTTATTACCTTCCTATTCATCCGTCACTCATCATCAAAAAAATTCAATCCAATTTTTTTCCCTCCAAGCCTGTCTCCCCGGCTTAAAAAATATGTAATAATTATTGACACATTTTCTCACAAAACATGCGTATATGTGTTTAAAAGAGGAAAAATAAATGTTGGTTATGTGTCAGGAATGGATTATGTTTAAATAAAAATGAATGAAACAAAGAAAGCAATAATAATAAAAATAATAAAAAAGGTGGTGGCAGTCATCATTTTTGTCGCCTTTTGCTTGCGTCATTCTCACAGCTCCTATTATATTTTTGTGTCTCTCTCGCCCTTGGCGTTACTCTCTCTCTCTCTCACACAGCATTTCTTTATTATTGTCGCCATCAAGTCACGGCCGTCTTTACGGGACTTTGCTCTCCTGTCCTGCCCGAGCTATAAATAAGGTTTTAAGCTGAAATAGCATCATCCACCTCGGAGGTGGCGGATGGTGGCCTCCTTCTCTCTGTTTGTCTCCTCCATTTCCCGTAAACACAACATAATATCCCATCTTTCTCTCTCGCACATTTTCTTCTCGATAGAGATTAAGATTCCGCTTGAGTAATGTACTCCTCGCAAAAAAAAGCATTTTTTTCTGCCTCGCTCTTTTCTCTTTAAAAAACGATAAGGAAGAAGATGGTGGAAACGGAGAGGAGGATAAGCAATGATGCTGTTTTACTGTTATCTCCTTCCATTTCGGTTCCACTTCATCTGCACAAGTCTCTCCTCTCGCTTTTCTCTGTCCTCATAAAAATGTACTACATCTTACCCAAGTCATAAATTTTGGAATTTTTATTATCATTTTTTTT
Organism: Coecobrya sp. COE2; assembly: GCA_027743765.1. NCBI lineage: Eukaryota > Metazoa > Arthropoda > Collembola > Entomobryomorpha > Entomobryidae > Coecobrya > Coecobrya sp. COE2. The sequence continues at coordinate 61,231 of JAHZMV010006828.1, forward strand.
CTCAAGAAAAAAAAACTAGTAGGGATGCAAAATATTTTTTTAAAAAGTACACAACAACAGCTTACACAACACACAAAACTGGTGGGGATGTTGGTGATCATAAAAAAAAAGTTAATATTTTTTTGTGTCCTCTCTCTCAAAAGAAGCTCGCTGTCGATGATGGCGTTGGTGGTGGAAAAAGGGGAATGGAAATAATAACGAAAAAAACTGTAAAATAAATTCGTTTCCTTTTCGTGGTGGTGGCGGTGGTGTGTCTCCGTGTCATTACCGTTGCACGCATGGAAGAATGGCTCGTCTTTCATTTTATCTTTTCTAAAAAAGAATCAACTTCTACCAAGCGCATTTATATATTTTTTTATGCTAAATAATAATAATCATATTATATATACATACATTATTACATATAAAAAAAATGTGTTGCTGTTTATGTTCAAGCTTGTTGCTACTCCCGTTTCCATGCAGGTAGTCTTGAAGACTTGAAATCATTTCCATTTTTTCATGCCGTCCTCCCATGATCCTTCCTAATATTATTATTATTTCTAGTCATGCTTCAGTAGCGTCTCTTGATATCCAACATTCTCCAAACTTTTTTTTAAACTCGTCAGTATTGACAACCCACACACCAAATTCCCTACTTTTTTGTCACTGTCGCTGTCCTTAGCAACCAAACACATTATTATTACATACATATTTTTTCCCTATAAACTTTTATTATGATTATGTTTTCCCCCACAACTTCTAAGGTGGCTGTGGTCGGCTTTTCCCCCTCATGTCCAGATTTTTTCTTCATTTTTTTACTACTACTACTACCTACTTGAGAATTATGACTGGGAGTAATAATGATATTATCATATTGGGAAACCATATATAGCCAAACATGCTAGTTGAAAAATATTCCAATCTATAAACATTTTTATTTATTTTTTGGTCTGCTCCCTTTAAAATTCCTTTCTTGATTACTTCTTCTTTTTGTTTTGCCAACCGCTCTGCCGCTGTAGATTTTTTACACCTGTTTTTTTTCCTCACCCAAAAAAAATTTCTCTTTCGAAGTAGCCATCTTCCACTTTGCAATTTTTTTGTAGTGGCGGTAGTGTTGATGATGATGGAAGCACTCTTCTCTTCACCACACTTGTTCCTCAACTCTGCTTAATGGAATTACATGACCATGCATGCCTTCTCTCTATCTATTTTTTTTCTAGAGGAAAAAAAACTCGTTCAAATTGGAATGCCTCTTGTGAAACGAGCCTTTTTTCTCGATCATCATCCTCGTCATTCCAGAGAGAAACGCAATCCTTTTTGGTGGTGCTGGTCATTCTTTCTTCATTTCTTCTAGAGAGAGAAAAGTTTCCAATTGGGATAGTAATTTGAACATGCAGGCAAAGGGACATGATTGGCCGGAAAAGAGTGAAAAACTTTCAATTCACATTTCATTTCATTCCATCATCATTTACTACACACATACCACCATCCACCACCACCCTTTTTTCTCCGATTGTTGTCGTGTTTCCAACCGTCATCATGTACATATTTTTCACAGAGAGAGAAACCATTTTTCTAATGGAAACCTGCAACTCTGCGTCTGACAAAACTTGTAAAAAGCAAAGTTTATCTTGTCTTCACTGGATTCAGCCGAGAAAAAAATAATGTAGGAGAAGTATGCCTTTACAAAAAAAAAGCTCGTTGTCGTGTTTGTCGGCGTCGCCCAAAATAAACCAAGAAAATTTGTACCTTGCAAAAAAAATATATATATCCTCAGTATCGACTAACCAACAAAAAAAATTGTCACTGGAAAAAAACTATCGTATAGAGAAAAAAAAGAGAGTGCTCAAAAAAAATATCCAAAACTTTCTCTCTCCAGAACCACACAACTTTTTTTCTCTGTGTGTGTTTGGGGGGAAAAAGGGGAAACGCACACCCGCACAGAAGAAAAAAAAACGAGATTTTTTCTCTTTTTCTCTTTCCAGCAAAAAAAAAAGTTTGACCTAGTATGCTCGCTTATTTTTTTTATCAGAATCTAACGCAATTTAATCGCTTACAAAAAAGTCTAATCCTTTCTGTTTTTTTTCTGAATTTCAGGTGAGTACATTCTCCACTGGACATTTTTTTTCTGCTCCATTTTTCTACTCATTATACCAGAGACAGAACACAGGTCAGAATCGATTATTTTATTTTTAAAAAAAAGCTCGAGAAAATATTCACGTGGCTTTAACGAAACCAATTTTGGGAGGCCGCTCACCCACACAAAATTTTTGGCAAAAATAAAAAATATATACTCAAGTAAACCTTTTTCGCTAATGTATATAAACCTCTCTGGCATCCATCTATCGAGGTTTTCCCATCAGCACAAATTTCCTTTTTTAAAGAAAGACTCATTACACCAGGTCGTAAATCATGTTAATTGGTGAAATGAAGGTAATAAATTGTAAGCCCCTTAAAAAAATGTGAAGTGGCCATTATAAAAATATATATATATGCCTAATAGCTTATTAGAGTATTGAATATCATCATCACGAGCTTGTTCACCAGACCAACATCACCTTTCGCATCTCTTCTCTCGTGATATCATCCTCTGGTTCACCAGCACACCGCCACCACCCCTTGAAAGAATAATAACAAGTAATTCAAGAGTACTTTTGGCAGAAGAAGAGAGGGCAGAAAAGTATGTTTGTGGTAGTTACGTAGGTGGTTTGGTTAGAAAAGAGAGGTATTTTTTTGGGATGCTGTGCTGCTGCTGCCGTTATCTCGTGTCGTGATGGTCATTAAATCCTATTTCATAATGGAAACTCTTTATAAATAGCATTCATCACTATTGCCTATCATCGGACAAGAGAGAGAGAGAATATAACAGGCTTTTATAAAATAATAACTCTTTTGCTTTTTGACTGGAACAAGCCTCCTCCCATCGTCTTCAAGTGCGTGCCCGAGAGTAGTGTGTGGAGTGCAGCATCAAAGCACAGCCTTTTTTTCATATAAAATTCCATTCAGAAAATTTCTCTTTGGCTGGTTAGATAGATATATATGGAATGTATGTATGTAGAATGATGAAAATGATAGAGACTTGGCTGACCTCCTTCCTCCCAACACACATATCCACTCTACGCACTCTACTTACTACAGCTCCTGTCATAAAACAAGACACTCTCACTCTGACAATGAGAATATCAGCCTATTGTATGCATTGCACAAGAAAATGTGCCCTTTTCGGCACTCTTCTTCTTTTCTTGTTTCATCTCTCATTTAAAAAACATGTGGAATGAAAGAATATATTTTTATAATGCCCAGCCCAACAAAATGTGAACAAGATGGCTAGTGTTGCCTCACTGATAATTTGATAATAACTCCGTGAAAAAAGCACCGACAATTTTTCCAAAGGAATAACAACAAGAACCTCTCTAGTCCCCTTTTTTTCTTTAATAAAATATTATTAGGATTATTCATATGCATTGCATGGAATAAAAAAGAATGTTTCAGAAACCAAAAATTCTGAACATATGGCTTATGTCAGACACATTTTTTTTCTGAGGCGATAGCACCTTCCAGTACACGTCAGCAGGAATAAAGTGAATCATTGCGTGAAAAAAGGAAGACAAGAAATTGTTTAAAAAAATTTGATTGTTAAAAAATATATCCTTTCAAATGAGCGGAGAAACTACAAACGCATCTATGTATGCTTGTGTGCACATTGGATACGCTGCCATTTTTCCACGCTTGTCATCCTCTTCATCATTCCTCTCTCGGAAAAAGTCCTGACAGAACCCAACTGACACAATCCATCTCTCTTCACTGAGAAATAAGCATACTCTACTCGCCATAGACTTATTTTTTTTATATAAAACGGCAAGCCGTGTCGTAACACGTGTAACAATTAAAGCATAAAAATAAATGACACGGCCAAAAAGTCTCCGTGTCACACAGGCTGGCAGGCGGATAAATTAGCAAAAAAAACTTAAGGTGTGTGATTTCTCAGTATACCCCGGCATTAAAACACGAAAGGAGAAAAAAGAGTCGAGAAAGAGCTTTGAAGAAAATATTTGACCAAAAATCTGATAAGGAGAACAATGGCATCGTGGCCATATATATAAAAACCACCTTTTCTCAGAGAGAGAGGCCTATTGTGAGAATGATGACTATGATGAGTTTGATAAATAGACAATATTTTACAGCCATTAGTTTGGCTAATAGTGCCAACTCAGAGCTTATCCTCCTTCTCATCTGCCCTTTTCTTTCTCTGTGATCTATTCCATCCAGAAAGAAGGACTCCTCACTATATCATTACTTGTTTTTATTAATAGAATGAAGCATCCTTTTTTCTGCTTAATCATCATCACCACACCACTCTTTGTCTTTTCTTCTCAAAGCTTCTCCAAAAAGGAGACTACAGAGAATAATGGAAAGAGAGAGTGATGTGGTTGGTTAGGTAGATATATGCATACACGTACACAAAAACCGGCTAATTACTGTAATAAGATGATTGGCTTTTGTGAAAAACAAACAGGATAAATTAAAGAGAGGAGCATAATAAAATAAGCATAAGGACAGAAGAGAGAGAAGAGGTGACTACTTTGATGAGAACAAAAAACCACCACCACCACTCGTTCTACCTTTATCCAACTAGACGAGAGACTCGGAAAAAAGAATGATTTATCTTTTTTCTCTCTCAAGTTAAATGTGACGTGATGTGAGGATTTGTACCTGGACTCGGGTTTTTTTTTGGCTTGAATGGGAAAAAAGTCAGGTTGTGTGTGTGGGTCTGTGTCTGCGGTTGTTTTTATGGTTCTGTCCTCTTTGCTTTTTCCTCTACACACACAGACGACACATTTTGCTCTTCTTGTAACCTGACTCCAGAGAGGTTTTGTTCTTGTCGCTGTTGTTGTTGTTGGGCTGTGATGTTGTACAAGGTGGAAAATGGAAATAATGCAGTCACTCACTCACCTCACCTTACAACCACACATACCACCTTTACAGAATGAAAAGGTAAAAAAGCAAATGGAAAAAAAGGGGGAAACAATGGACAATTTTATGAAATATACCTACACACAACACACGCATAAGTTAAGGTAGAGAATGTGTGTGTACGTTTAGCCAGGCTTTAGTGAGAGGGAGTGTCCACAGTAATTGTTATAAGTTGCTCTTTTATTTACTGATCCTCTCTCCCGATATCACTTTTATGTCCATCATATATCAAAAACTCTTTTAAAAGCAACCTTCATCATCATCGTCCTCCTTCTCTTGGTCGATTCGTCGTCGTCCACAAAAATCTACATCGACATGCCAATTGAACAAACCAGTCATATATACAAGCAACATGGCCTGCAGACATGCACACTTGCTCTCCATTTTCTCAGTAGTATTTAAAACGGGGAAAACAAACGGGAATAGTGTATCGACATAATAAAATATTTTTTTTTCTCTGTACTTGTTTGATTCACAAGATTTTTGGTGTTGATAAGCCATACCGAATGGGAAGAATATATAAAAGCGGGAAGGAAGGAAACTGAAAACTGTGAATGTTATATTTTTTTCAGAGTCAAGTGAGCAATCCAGAAATCAGTTTTTTTGGTTAGCTGTGTATAGAAGCGAGTTATCGGATATTTATTTTCCTTTTTATTTCCACTTGTGATGCAGCTCTTGTGAAGGTGAATTGAAACTTTCCATGACAATCTATCGTAACGTTAAATTTTATGCTGGTGCTATGCTGCTGCTGCCACCACATTTCCTTTTACAACCTGAGCAACAAGAGAGAAACATTTTTCTTGCCTTCTTTTTTTCATGCAACACCACCAATTTTTGTTGTATACCTAATCATATTGCTAAATCATACATTTTGCGTAATCTGTCGCTGTATGGTGATTGGTTGACAGGTAGCAGTAGTGTGTGTCCTCACATTTTGCTGCCAGAGAGAGCTTTGGCATTTTCCATCTTTCCCTTCGCGACCACTTTTATTGCTCAAAAAAGCCTCTTCTCTCTCTCAGGTCAAAATCCAAAATACGCTGACATTTTCTTCCTCATCTTTTTTTCCTCTACTGCTCTACTTTTTCCCATCCCAATTTCAGAATAATATTTTTCCTAGTTTGCCATATTTATGTAATATCTAGATAAGGTCACAGAGACTTGCCACCGAATCTCTCTCAATCTCACCACTGGCAGGGTGCTACCAGAGAAAAAAACAAACATTTACTCTGCTGTACCCAAAGAGTTGGCTAATTCCACGGAATTTAGCAAAAAAAAATATTTTTCCTTCTCTCTCTCCATTTTCCATGGTTTGGTGTCTGGAGACATGCCGACTGCTGCTGCACCATTATTGTTACCATATCACTTCATAACACTGCTCCGCTTCCAGGTTTCGTAGAAACAAATGTCGTGTGCGGTTGGGATGACGATGAGGATATGAGTTTCTCTGGACAAGGTTTACTTTCGAGGTTCCCTTTTGAGACGTGATGTCTTGAAAGAACTCTCTGATATCCTCTTTTTTGTATACTGCCTTGGGTCACATGTCGGGTTTTGCTTGCTCTCTCGCTAGAGAGAAACAAGCCAACCAAACATATTATTATTATCAGCCATCAGACCAAGCCCGTAATAAATTTATGATCCGTCGTCCTCCTCATCTTCATGATGAGGATTTCTCAAGAGAGACAATACACAGCATCCACGGTCCATCCATTCTCTCCTGCTGTTAGAACAAAAATAAAAAATGGATATTTGTCACCATTTCCTTGTCCATCTGCTAAAAATAAAGGGTAAAAAATGGTATAAAACCCAATGTGATGGTGGACACACAAATCCCAAACAAAGTCATTTTCACCACAGAGGTGGTCCCCACACAGCCTCCCACCTCCATATGGAGTAAATAAAATAAATATTAATATCAGTCAAGTGTGCTAGATTGCAGACCAACAAAAAAATATATATTATTTTTCTCAACAAATTTTCCACGCATCTGTACAAAATGCATCTCTAACAATTATTGGCAAATCTGCAATTATTTTTCTTGAGGGGGAATGGGAGGGAAAATATTTTTAAGTAGAAAGGTAATTAAAAACCAGTTTGTAAATCAGTTATCCCCTCTTGGAAAAAAAACATTTTTACGAGCTTAAAACACAAATATCCCAATAAGGTACTCTTCTAGCTAACTAATTGTTCTAAGAAGACACGGTTTGCATATTATGCATTTCAATAAATGTGTTGTGTTGTGCGGATTGTAAAAAAGGGTATTAAAAAAACTGGCAAAGTGTTTATTGATGGGAACAAGAATTTATTACTCTCTTCAACTCCCTCTAAACCTTCTACCTATTTATTATTAATATTTTTCACAAATGCCATCATCAAACAGATTTTTATGGATTTATGACGATGTTATGCTGGTTTCACCTTAAACTCCCACTTTACTTAACGTCTCATCAGAACAAGCAACGCATTCCAACGACACAAGAAGAAGAAAAAAAGGAATTAAGTTGGCGTTCCTTTTGCACATAAAAGCAAGCATGCTGACTACTTCTCTGGCAATTCAGTGAACCAGAGAGTCACACAGACGACGACGCCATTTTCTCGCTACTTTTGTTATGCTTCCCTGTTCTCCTCCTCTTTTGTCTTCTGTGCCAAAAATCAATTCTCAGTTAATTTCATGGATTTTTGAGCAGAGAAAATGGAAACTCGTTAGTGTCATCACCACGACCGTAGTCTTCCTCCTCACTACTCATCATCATCTAGATATCCTAAACTCTTGTACATTTTCTGGATGGTCGTGCCCTGGTTGCAGGACGATGAGAATGAAAAGTCGAGGGAGTATTTTTTTTGGAAAAAGGAAAATAAGGGAGGATGGATACAAGAGTAGCAAGCAGCGCGTATGTGTGTGCACTCAGGACCAGCTCATCCGTTCATTTTCATTCAGAAATGATGATTCTTCTCTCTCTACTGCCCAGTCTTTCAACTTGGTCATTATTTTATTATTATTATTCCTTTTTTCCCTTTCCGCCTTTGCAATTGCAAAAAAAATGTCTCTTGTGTGAGATGATGAAGAGAAAACGGGAAAAGATGACGAGGATCATTACCACACTGCTTGCTTTCTATATACTCCTACACACACGACCACTGGTAACTTTCAATAGGACTCAAAACTGTGTAGTGAGCTAGATTGAATGTGTGGAGGCGTCTGTGTGCGTTCCCTTTGAACATTTTTGTAGGATGAGTGCTCCTCTTTTGTTTGTCCTCCCTTTTTCCTACACGGATTTCAAACGGAAGCGAGAGGAAAAAGCAAGCAAAGCAGAAAGTGAAAAATGAAAAAAAAAAGAGTTTTTGAGTCGAGTCGAGTGAAGGAAGCTCGTTATATTTTTTTTCCACTTGACTCGCCTCGTTATATTTTGATCCTCGACGGAGAAGGTCCTGAGAGCAGAGAGAGGAGAATGAGAGAGAGTACAGAAAATTATAGCTTTCTGTTTACCATCACCGCACCGCGCTCTGCCACTGGCATATACATACGTATTTAGAATAGAATGACAAGAGTGAAAGCTGAAAGAAAGAGGATGATAATCGTCCCCTAAAAAATTTTATCCATTGCACACATCATTCTCTACACAAGACCGCCACCGTTGCCGCCAACAACAACAGTTTCTAATTAATGGAATTGATGAACAGTGAACAGGCGGGGATGGTGGAAAGTAGCAACATGGCTGTTGTGCTGTGAGGAAGATGCCAAAATAGAAGAGAGAAAAACTTGCTCTCTTTTTCCCCATCTCTCTCTCCGCCTACAAAATTTTCTCACTTTCTACTCTCTAATTATTAGTCTATCCTCTGGCTCCTTGCTTTTTCCTCCTCAATAATAAATAAAAAGTATGTTGGGTGCCATATGCCAACTCCAATTTTTGCTCCTGGCATAATAATAGGTAGAAAAAGAGATTTGGGATTTTCAGGTTTTCGTGGTTGTTGCGGTGCGTGCCGAAACAAGGTTAATCTTAGATTTTGAAGGAAGACGAGAGAGATAAGTCGGTAGTAAAATGCGCACCAGATTTTTGTCCGATTTTTTTTCCCTTGCGGCTTGTAATAAGGCTCTTCTAATCCTGTGAACTGAGAGAGGAGCACACACAACAAAAACCAGGCACCTGCCCATCTCCTCTCAGAAAAAAAATATGAAGGAAAAGGAGGATTATTATTATTGCCCATGCATACCAAACAAGCTCTCTGGAAATGTTAAAACGAGTGAGGTGAACTGAAAAGGAAGCGCACAAATTCTTTCGTCCCGAATATGGGCATAATAATAATATAAAGCGGTTAGAGAGAGGAACCTGACTTACTCAAATGGAGCTAGATTAGTTGTTGGGGAACGATTTGAATTGTGACTTTTTTTGTGTGCATTTTTGTGAAGCCACCTGAATGCATGCCGCTACCGAGTGTACAAATTGAGGCAAAAGTTTTGTGATCAGTTGTCCTTCTTTTTTTTATATTCTAACCGAAATGTACATGACAGGAGGACAAGAAGGAAACAAGTTGGTTTGGCAGTTGTGTGGTTGCACACACACAAGTTCAAGACCACCTTCAAACAAAACGTCATCCTGTGTTTCACTTTATTTGATTGTCATGAAATAATAAAATAACAACTATTATTTGTGACGCTTCTATCTATGGACTTGTGTCTTTCCATTGTCTTTTTTTCTGTGTGCCGGACTTTAATTCTTTTATAGAACATCCATTGTCTTTATCAGTTTGACTCACCAACTGCACATATTATTTTTTTCTTTCTTTTTCCCAGCGTCCTGTCATGTCCAACCGTCATGTTGAATCATGTAACAGACAATGTTGCTGGCTTGATGCATCCGTGTAATATTACCATTTTGTTATGGAAGCAACCAACGTTTTTTTTTGAGATAATGATCCTGAAAATGCCTAATGCCATGTGACAGGAGCAGCGTGTCTTACACACAAAAAAATAATAATTCATTGACAAAACCCGCATTCCATTCCACACAGTCACACAAATACAGAGTTTGTAATTTAGTCAATTTTCAAGGCTATCATTGCATTCATTCACACCAATAATTTTTGCCATATGTCCATTTCGACTCTTTGCACCAGATGCCTGCCCGGGAATTCCAGCTAGCAAAATGGACATACTCTGCCAATTTTTGATCAAGTCTGTTGAACCCTCTCTCTGTGGAATAAAAAAAATCCTTTTTTTCTCCACCGCCACCACTACCTGTTTTCAATTCTCAATTTTGCAACTCTTTCTTTTTGTCACATCATCAGAATCCATCATCATCAACTTTTTTTTTCTTCAAGGTACCTTACCCGTTTCTTCTTGCGAATCCCTCCTTCAAAGGAAAATGTCAACCGCCACTGCCAAAACATTTTTTTTTGATATTGCAAAAAAAATCATAGTAATCTGAGCTCATCCATATCGTCTTTGCTTAAATTGCCGGTTGTAGCTGCTGGCTCAGCCTGGTTGCCATATGCAACTGATGATGTTCGGGTACATCATATCAAATTTTTTGATGGCTTCCAAACAAACCTATGTACCATACACGTACCTGCTGCCGCTCCTGCTGAATCATCACATTTCCCAACAAACAACTTTTGTTGCCAATCTTCTTGGCCCAATCTCTCTCTCAAGCCTCATATTAAAAATTATCTTTTGTGGACCACAACAAAAACAGGAGCAAAAAAATGTAATCTCCAAGGAAAAAAATGAGAAATAAAATAGCATTAATCTTGTCCTTGTTTTTCCCATTATCCAAGCCTCCCTGCTTGGTTTACTCTTGTTTGAAAAAAATAACAACAAGAAGAAGACTAAGTGCAGTTCGGGGAATACATTTCTGTGACTCATAATATTATATATTTCTCTGTGCCCTGACAAGTGCTTATATAGCCAACCACCTCATCTTGCATTCCTTCACATTTCTCTCCCTAAAGCTTCTTGCATAATTTTTTTGAGAAGTAAAGATTATAAACAGAAAAAAAACAATCTGGGAATATGAGATTGTATTTCTTGAGTGATTTAGATTTTTGATTGTGGTGACGAAGGAGGCGGAAAAAAGTTATTATTTCTTGCTTCATCATTTTTGCCGGAAAATGTTCACCTTTGTTCAAAATACGGCACACTTGCATTCCTGTGGTATATATTTTTTTCCAAAAGATTTGATAGAGTTTGGGAGACAGAAAAAGATTATGAGGAGGATGACTGCAGAGAGTCAGCCACGCCATTACAAATTACTTTTGGTGAGCCTTTTTTAGGGCAGGGTATAAAAAAAGGGAATCCGTTAGGTAGAAAGATACATCACGCTGGAATCCCTACACACTCCACGTCATGTCAACTATGTCCTTCATCTGTCCCAACACAGTCAACTGCAACCAACATACATACTCTGCACTTTGCAGACTATAATATTTTTTTTGTGTTGCATGTGTGGGGCCTTTTTATTTGTTTCCCAGTAAAACACACCAAAACCACCATCAGTTTTATTTTATGTGGCCGAGAGTGCATTTGACGAGAAAAGAAATGAAGATGACGTTTTTCTGACGCTTATTTTTCTTATCATTTCCCGTAGATCAGATCAGTCACATCCCGCCTATCTCTATCTGTCTGTGTGATTCTCATCTCAACCGTACCATACATTTTTATGTGTGTCCTTTTTTTCCTTTTTGTAGCTGGTTGGCTGGAAGAATTCATTTTTATTTTTCTCAAGTCACTTGCTGGGATGCACTCTTTTAAAAAATATATGCTGCTCTGCTCTGCTCTCGTTTGTCCTTCGACGAAGGTGAGAGACAAGAGAAAAAATTGCTGCATTTTTTTTATCTTCTTCTTCCTTTTTCATGTTCAGCTCAAATTGAGGAAAAGTCAGCGGGTGCGATTTTGCTTCTAATAGCTTTGAGTCAGTGACACTCTTCATTTTCATCATTTTACCTTCTTCTTCCTTTCATCTTCAATTTCTCAAAGAGACCATCAGGGAATCTCTCCAGTGGATTTTCAAAAGATGTAACAAAATTTCCATCAATTTCAAAAGCATAAACTTAATTACTGGTTGCATGTAGCAGCAGTGCTACTGCTGCATTGACGCTTCTATCTAAATAATTGTTTCAAAATAGTTTACTGAACTCTCTCCACATAATCTCTCTGGATGCAATTTCACCAAAAACTACTGACTCAGAAGGAGACAAAGAAACATTCTCTCAGAGCATCCTCGTATCATGTGGCGTGTCTTGTGTAAAATGCATGTGCGTTGCGTTGCGCGTTGTGTAATGAGGATAATGATAGTAAATGATTCTCTGTGGCAAGTCGGGGGAAAAAAATGGAATAAAGCATCTTATTGTTTCGTAGTATCCTTTTTTCTGATTGTGTGAGAGAAAATTTTCCTCCTTCTGTGTAGCTACCGTGTAGTCAGCACCTCCGCTCTCTCTCGCTACACACACTCCACTATTATCTTTTTATATCCTTTTATTCCATTTTTCTGCTTGAAAAAACATCCATCCATTCCACCATCCTTCTTCTCTACAATAATAATAATTTTCATTGAATCATTTCATGCAGGCATGTATCATCATCATCATCATCTCATGTCGTCAGCATGGGAACGTAGTTTGAGGTTTTACACAGCAAACTATTTTTTTTTTCAACCAATTCCCTTCCCCGTCATCATCATCATTCCACATTTTTATTCAAGACATTTTTTTTACTCAATATATTTTATTACGTAATATTGAAACTCCATCCTCCATTTGAATTTCCATGACAACTCAATTATTTATTTGGAAAAAAGCGACGCTGCTGCTGCTCGGGCCCTGATTTTTTTTGCAATTAAAACAGGTTTACTAACGCATCCGCGAATTTCTTATTATTCTTCCCCGGAATAATTTTCTGGGAAGAGGCTCACTTTGAAAAGTCAGCACAGAATTTGTTTTGTTCCCGAGAAAAATAATACTGTGTGTGGAGATTGGTGACTGTTGACAAAGTTGACTGTACTCCTCTCATCTGCCTCAATTCACATTCACAACAATTTTCAGAAAAAGAAGAATTAATAGCGTTTGAGGTATAGAAGCCTCCATTCTTTTTATCCTTTTTCTTTCATCATCATCATATTTAATACAGTATAATGGAACGGGAATAATAATGGCAGGGAGGACGACGACGACGACAATTTTCGTCTCTTTCCTTCTTATTGAGATGATGATGATGCGAGCGCATCATGAGAAGGATAGAAGCTGAGCGACGAAGATTACACACATTTTTTTTCTTCCTATTTTTTTCCTTCGCTTGCTGGTTTATTCGGTTGCTTGAACAATTTCATTTTCTTCTCCTTTTTTCTCTCTTCTTCTTTACAATTCATACGACTACTAAACTCACTTAACTCTTTTTTTCCTTCTCTACTGTCTCTCTGCTTGCCTGGGACAGAGAGAGCCACGTACTTTTTTTCCGAGCTGAACAACAAATGTTGCGACAACTGTAATAATGTTTCTCTGTCTTCTTCTCTTGGCTTTGGCTGTGGGAGAAAATAAAGAAGGTCGACGACGACGACAACGATTCAAATGAACAAGGAGATGGAATAAATTTTAAATTTTTTCCTCCCTCTCACACAAATAGACGGTATGGGATTGTCAACAGAAAAGACAGAGAGAGAGAAGAAAAAAAGCCTCGAAAAAATAATATCTATTCATTGGCCATTCTTGTATGCGGTGTCTCTCTGGCTCAGAATACATCTCTCTCTCTCCATCCCCTTTTTTTTACTGAGGAAGAGATGACACAGGTGGGAAGAGAGAGAGCGAAAAAGAAATATCTTTCAAAAAAAATCCTTTCTTTTTTTCAAAGAGACGAGAGAGAGCTTCCACCACGATTATGATTCCGTTCGACATGAAACAATAAAAAAGGCTTGAAGCCTTATTGAAGTCTCTCTCTGCCTGTTATGCTTTTGGGTTGCCTCCTCCAACGAAATAAAAAAAACGCAATAACTTTCTTGCTTACGCTTCTTCTCCACACACAGATCTCTATAGGCTATATACTGAGATGAATCCATATACACAAATAGAAAAATTTTTTTTATGAGAAGGATGAATGATGATGGTGGCGATAGCGAGAAAGATGATGAAAAAGGAGAATTTTGCTTCCCCTTTCTTCTCTCATCCTTTTTTCCGCATGCATGCACCATCTCCTTTTTCCTCCTGAATTGCAAACGACTCCTCCACTCCCAGTCTACCTTCTTGGATAAAAAGGTAGAGAGAGGGAAAAGATGCATACATTATTATTACTATTAAGAATGCATATGTGTGTATGTGGTGGTATGGATGGAAATACTACAACAGATAATAATAATAATAATAATGATATTCTCTCAGCTTTTCCCTTCTCCTTCCTTCTCCTTTTGCAATCTTTCCCGACAATAGAATCTTTATTCCGTAGCTCTTTCCTCTCTCATACAATATTGGATTCAGAACATTCTCACTATTTTATTGTCGTTCGTCGTCAGCGCGGCAGCAGCGTCGGAACATTGACATGATGATGATGAGAAGGAGAGAAGGCGACATGACATCAGTTAATCGATACAAGCTTCGAGATAGGTGATGGCTGTGCTGCTGCTGCTACATGTGCATAATAATAAATGGAAGGCATACAAAATTGTGGTTTGAACAATATATTATGACACCATCATCATACCAAGCTACAAATTTGTTTGAGAAAAAAATTATCATCAACAAGTTCACTCGGCAGAGAGAGAGGAGGAGGTGGAGGAAACCTCCTCCACCTTCAAAAATTGAACCAGTAGAGTGGAGTAGAAGTAATATACCAAATTACTATACAAGCTTATATGTGTACAATTATATATTATAGAGTCATCCGACAATCTTTTTTTTTGTCTACTCGTTTTAGTTCCGTCACCTTTCTAGCATATAAATAGGATGATGATGGCTCTGCTCCTGCTTACTTTTTTTTAGAATTGACTCGCTGACTTGCACAAAAAGCTGGCGTGACTGATGACTATGCAGCACTGAGTCAAAAAAAATTATGTGAGCTAGAAAAGCACCCACCACCCGCAAAACACGACTTTTTTACTCACATTTTTTTAGCTGGCATGATCACTTTTATTTTGCGAGCATATCCTACCCATCCAGTAATTTTCATCGTCACCAATAATGCCACTGGATGCTCATGTGTGTGTGGGTGGTATTCCGTATCCCCACAAAAAAACTTTTTTTACGTCAAGAATGATGACATGTCTGTGTAATAAACTAGCAGCTTTTTCCATAAAAAAAACCCGAACAACAAGAGCGGCGGCGGTGGTGTGCGTGAGCAGAGGGAAATGGGAGCAGATCATCTCACCCCGACATACGCTGGTCCATCGCATCATCGCAGCTATTTTTTGAGCTTTTCATGGAGTCTCTGCACCCATTTTCCATTGTGAGAAAAAAATTAGTCCCTCGAGTTAATCTCGTCGACGTTGAGCATATTAGCATATAATGTGAGAGAGTAACGGTAAACATGGGAAACCGGAAGTTGACGGATGATGCCGCGCAGCTGCCTCCCTTATTCCTTTTTTACGACAGCTGCACAAAAATGCACCATGAGACTTTTTTTCTCGCCGCTTCCAATAATTCTGCTGGAATTACATGAATTGAGTGTACCAAGCAAACTAATAAAGTTTTGGTATATTTGAATTTTTTTGCAGGGAAAGGACACAAATGAAAATGATGTGCAGATGCAGCAGCCCTGTGGATTTTCTCTGGCGAGAATAATGAATGATGTGACAAGTGACTAATTTTTTTCATGATGCTGCAGTCTGAACAACAAGGACTAGCTGTGATAGTGATCAAGTTACTAAATGGCGAATAATTAGAATATTATATTTTTTGTCAAAAAAAGACAGTCACATTATGATTCAGTTTTACTATTGTCAAGTGGCAATGGACAATGGACGGGTTGACTCCTTTCAACAGCCGCCATTGTGGTCTGAAATGACGTAAAAATTTTCTGCCCAGTTTTTATATAGCCGGTTAGAGGAATGCTAACCAAAAAATTGAGAACAGAGGAGTACTTAATTAGTGGAGATTCCTAAAAAAATAATTCAAGGCATTCTCCGTAAAAAAATATAAAAGGCAGCCAAGCAGCCCTACTAATCGGAGACACACAAAAAATCGCCACATCTACCAGAATGAGAGGTAAGCCAGAAAAAAAATAAAATTGCTAGAAAGACAATTACCAATTTATTTTTCAGGTGACCTTAATTACCCCTCCACTCTTATCATTTTTCATTACCACCACGAAAAAAAACCCCAAAAACCTCATTTTTTATTATCAAGACGACAACAACGAAACTAATTTTTCCCCTCACTTAACTTGTCCTCCTGATCCAATGTCAAGTAGTAGCCCTCGAGACTGTGGATTGGAAACTTAAATGACTCACATTTTTGTGCTCTGAAATGTTTAAATATCCTTTTTATTATCAGAGCAGAGCAGAACAAAAAATATACATTTTTTTTATATCATACCCATTATTATTATTATATTGCCACCATTCCTACTTTATTGCCTTTTTCCTTCCACTAAAAAAACTCTGAAAAATGTACATTTTATTTTTCTTGGCCCAAAAAGCACGACTCACACTCATACAGCTCAAGAGTATTTATTGCCCAAGAAAAAAAAGTTTTTATTTTTTAATGACTCAATTCCTTTAACCCTTTTCTACTTTTTCCTTATCTGCTTCCCCCATTCATTATCCCGAGGAGTCTTAATTAGATTTAAAAAATTGTTTTCGAAAAAAAATAAGAATGATACTCGTTTTGGGTGCGATTCAATTAAAAACTGTGTGTGTAGTAGATGTGATGATGGTGTGAACGTGGCTAATTCTGTGAACGTGCTATCCTCCTCTCTCTGCGCACAATGATTCATTTTTTTATATACCCTTTTTATATTTATCCCATTTTCTTGGATGCTGCTCTCCTCCTAGCAATAAAAATGAGGATGATGCTTATATAAAAAAAGTTAATACAGTGTGTGTGCTGTGCTGTTAGAGAGAGAGAGATCATTAAAAGTATTCATTGGAATGGGTTGATTAATTTGACAAAGAGGAAAAGTGAGCAAGAGATGAAACATTTCATTGAGCAACATCATCATCATCGTCATCCAACTTAACTCAATAAAAATGTTTGAGCGTTGCAACAGCAAACAATTTTATTCTCAAAGGCAGCCAGAGAGACACATCTCAAAAAAAAATCCTTTGACCCTTTCACAGTATATTTGTTACATGGCTTGTGCGTCTGTTTGTCAGAGGCAGGCTTTTCAGGAATGTATCGATCGTAAAATTCATAAATGGTGGTGATATTATTACCTATTACGACAAATGGCAAATGGGATCATGATGGCAGCCTTGATGGCACTTCGCTTACATTCAACCAGCCTTCTCTGATGAAGGAATTGACTCTCTCTCTCTCCAGCAGAGAGCCAACCTAGAGTCCATAATAACCGTTTTTGTTGGAGAATGCCGCCGCTATGCTTTTTGGATGAAAAGACTCAAATCATAAATTTTTATGACATGCCATCATCCTCCCCTCCCCCCACATAAACCTCACTTCCACTCTGACAGCTATAATATTCTTCCTATTTTTATTCCGCAAACAACCTTCTCGCACTTTTCAAGACAATTTTCATCCTTGATCGTCTCTCGTGTCACAATCAAAGGATGACTTTTTGCTAATTAACTAACGCCAATGCTACCTTGATTGCGCCAAACTTTATTTTTTTGTCAATTGGATGATTGACAGTGACGTGTGTAGTAAATAGTACGCAGTGGCTGGTAATAAGTTTTTACGACACACTCGCACACGAGGTTATATAAATAGTCTGCTTGTTTGGCAATAAAAGATATAGAATGTTTTTTGGCCTTTCGCTCTCCTAAACTGTATTCCCGTGAGGGCTGTGCATGGAGCAAAAACCGTTTGTCGTAATCCTTTTGACATGAAACGAAAATAGGATTGCAACAGCATCATCCTTCATCATTATTTATTAAAGAGAAAATTTCCTGGAATTATAAACTGCGAGAAAATAAGTGGTATAGCTCCAGTAGATTCAGGTCACCATGGTCGTTATCAAACGCAAAAGTTTTTTGCAAAAGCCAATAATAATAATAATAATAAGATGTTATGCAAGCAAAAAAAAGTTTGCTATGGGAAAGGTAGAGAAGGAAAAGGTAAATGGGGAAAAACTTTGCTTTCAAACTAATCCTTGTGACTTGATCTTTCCATGAAAAATGACAGGCGGATAGATTGTTGTTGTTGCTGCTGTAGTAGTGTGCGTCATTGCAAACTTTTTTTTTGTTGCGTTTTACGCCAATGCAAACATGTCACTTGTTACAGTTTTGCTAATTATCACTCACGCTTTAAATAAATCTCTACGAGGAAATAAATAGATGACATAATAATAAATGTTGTGTTCCCACAGCAGCAGCAGCTCCTCGCGCATATCACTTTTAAATATGGCTTACATAATTGTCAGAGTAATTAGATGACAGACAGGAGCAGCAACAGTGGAGAGAAAAAGTTTTGACTGGAGTGGAGTATAAAATGCAAATTTATTTCTGTCTAAAAGCCTGTTGAAACCAGGGACTAATTGAAAATCTCCCAAAAAAATGATATGATTCCAGTTTGTATTCTTGATCCTGAAACTCTTGTTACTTTGGCGAATGGACTGTTGATCAAGTATGTCACGTGTCAAGGCTTAACTCTCTCCTCCTCTCTCAAAAAAACTCATTCTTCAAATCCGCTCCATCAAAAATCCATCTTGGCTGCCAAAGTAATACCCTGCACACTCCAGAACTCCCTCTCCACTTGTTGTCCTCATTTGACCCAAATGTACATAAAGATGAATATAAAAAAAAAGAGTTTAAAAAAGGCAATCATTTTTTTCCTTACTTCAATAAGGCAGCATCAAACAATGACCAGATATAGAGAAGTAGGGAATTTTTTTTTATCTGTCGACTTTCCAGAGTCGTCCCCGTTTTTTCTCTCTCCAGTCCTGCTAAAATATTTATGAATGGAAGGAGAGAAAAGGGTCGTCGGGTGCAATTGCACTACTGCCGCTGCGGATGCTGCATCCTCTCTCAGCTTTAAATAAAAAATGCCTCCTGATTATTATTCACTGTGCAGCACTTGTGCTCCTGCCACGCTGTCATCTTGCATCCTCCTCTGCATCTTCTCTCCTTTTTATCCCATTCACATTACAGAAGGCGAGAGCTTGTTGCTCATAATATGCACACACATTCAAAATTTAATGACAATTTTTTTTCAAGGGGAAGCAGTTGAACTTGTTATTTTGCTCCAGATTATTTTTATACTTGGGTTGCCATGGAAACCTAGGGCATTGTCAGGCCAAGAACCAATTAGCTCCTCCATCTCCATCATCAACACATAATGTTTCCGTGCATAACGCCCTGGATATATGGAGTGTTTTGTTGAATGGCTACGCAAAAAAACATTTTTTTTGTTACATTTATTTCTATCCATTCCGCCCGATAAAAATCCCGTTTTCTCTCATCGTCAAGATCAAATGAGAGGCTGTGTTGGAGAGCACAAAGGGAATTCCCAGCGGTGCTCTTGTATCAATGTTGATGATGGCAACAATACTCCATACACGAGCCAAAAGAGGGAACAAAAATAAAATCACAGAGAGAGAGAGATTTTCCATCTCTCCACACTAAATATTGCCTTTTTTGAATAGACAGAGAGACCCCATCATAAATTCAGCACATCTTTTTCATCATGATGACTCATCTTTTTTTCTCTCAAATTACTCTTGTTACATTTTCTGACTGGTTAAATGTAACTCTGCTTGCTAGAAGAATAATAAAGTGAAATCCAAGAGGAAAATGATCATGATGACCAGAAAGAAACTTCTTCTTTTTTTTGTTTACGCCCTTCTTCTCCTTTTGAAAGTTTCCAGAAAAAAAGAAGAAAGAAAAAAAAAGTTGGAAGGAAAAAAAAGGCGACTGAACTTTTCGTCAAGATATTTTTTTTCTTTGTGAATCCAGTTGTCTTTTTCAACTCATATCGCGTAATAATAAGAGGAGATGAAGCAAGAGTTTCGATCTTCTTTCATCTCTTCATTATCATGTGTAGACATGCGTGCATGTTTCCAGAGAGAGAGAGAGATAGGTTAAAGTTAAAGGTGAAAGTAGTCATGTCTTAAATGCCTCGTCTTTTAACAATAAAATTGAAATAACGAGACGGTCTTCACTTTTCCCCTCTCTCTCTCTGGTCGAGTGATAAAATGTCTTGGAAGAAAAGAGAAGGCATTTAAAATGAATATTGTTGAAAGAGGGAAAAGTGGATGAATGAATGGAGAAATAGATAAGAAGGTGTGTATATGATGCATCCACCCATTTTCTCTCTTTTATCCTTGGTCGTTATTATTGTCATTTGTGTGAGTCAGCACTTTGTGACCTTCTCTTTTGCGAGGAGTGTGTGTGTGCAGAGAGAGCGACAGTCATTAAACCTTTTTTATTATTATTATTATTAGTGTATCTATAGTAGGCTGTTGTGAAGGTGATGAGGCCGACGATCCCGAGTCGAGTAATGAGTCGATATTGATTTTATAGAGGAGCGAACCAGAAACTTTCGCAGAGTTTTATAGGGAAACCCATTATTATAATTTTCTGTACATATTATATCCTTTCCTATATTTTCTATCGCCAAGGCATGATCGCTTCCTGCCACCCGCTGAGTTGATTAGGATTTTGGGAAAAGTCAGTGAGTCTCTCCAATTTACGTGGTCGTCGAGCTGATGACGAGATTATGAAATTCGTTTTGTGTCTATGCCTTCCCTTTTATTATTACTTATTATTATCATCATTTTCTTTTTCCACTTGCATCACTCACTCTTGTGGTTTCTTTTCTACGCAGCCATTGTTTCGAAATGATTGCGAGGAAAATTTTTTGACACAAATATCCAAAAAAAAATCTTTCTACTGCAA
Organism: Coecobrya sp. COE2; assembly: GCA_027743765.1. Classification (NCBI taxonomy): domain Eukaryota; kingdom Metazoa; phylum Arthropoda; class Collembola; order Entomobryomorpha; family Entomobryidae; genus Coecobrya; species Coecobrya sp. COE2. The sequence continues at coordinate 82,167 of JAHZMV010006828.1, forward strand.
TGCCCCGTCATATAATGCCTTCTCGTTTGTAATGCAGTTGGTCTGCCGGAGAAAAAAATAATTGGGGCAACAATAGCGGCTCGCATTTTGTGGGATTAGTGTAATGAAAAGAGGGAGAAATTGCATTCAGAGAATAATAGGTTGACTTGATTAAATCCCTTTTTTCAAAATTATCCTTCATAATACCAAATGTGTAATAACATGCGAGAGTAATACTGTTATGTAACGCGTTGTGATACTGATTGATAGAGAGATGCGCTACTGCTGCTGCTGAGATCATCATCTGCTTTCTCCCTTTTTTTACACAGCAGACCATTCAAATGAGAATGGTGATTCATCCAGTGATCAAATCTGTAAGCTCGCACACAAAATCTACTTTTCTCAACAAAACGTATCATTTCATCATAATTTTTTTATATCATCCAGTGTGTGCAGTCAATTTCAATCTTTTCTGATTAGCCACGCTTGACTCAGTGAGAATAGATGAAAATTATGCTGACATTGCACTACTACCACTTATTATTACTCCATCTCAGAGAGATGACGTATTTTTGCCCTCGTCGTCATCTTCCCTGAGTCCTTCTTTTCCATTTCTCTCTCTACTCGCCTGGAAAATTTCCCTGTGCTTTTATCCTTCTCTAGTTCATATTGGATTTTCCCTTTTTGCATTCATATCTCCATATCTCTCTCTCGGCCCTTCTTTTGCAATCTGTTATGAGTCCCATTTCTCTCGATATGACATGCCGTCCAAACAGAGAAGGAAAAACCAGAGCTTCAATATAATATTTCCCAAATGGTGGGAATATTTTTTGGTGGGGGCACATGATCTTAATGGATCCTCTCTCTGTGTGTGGCATCCCACCACCACCAACATATCTCTCCTTCGTCGCCACTTTTTTTTCCTTTGCGTTCCTTTTTCTTCCTTAACAACAACAACAATAACAGCAGGAGTGAGCGCACTCACAGAAGCAAGAATATATATAATGATAAATAATAAAACGAATAATTTATCAGAGAGAGCTCACTCAGCAGTGTAGACTTCCCTTCAATTCCTTATTTGTACCCGATTATCATTATTTTATTATTGATCTCATATTTTTCGTGTCATCTCCTCCACCAATGTTCCGCCTTCCCAGAAAATGTGACACGAGAGGATGATGACATGCGCATAGAAAATGACAATCTTTCTCTGATCGTCTACTGCCACTATGTGTCGCTAGTGGAAAAAAAATATATCCAGAGAAGCCGTCGGCGTCGGCGGCGTCACACAACACATTAATCATATAAAACACTGGAAAAAAAGTTGACTGCTGCTGTGCGCTGAGAGCATCCAGAGAAAAACAGATAAAAAAAAGACGGAGAAAGTTGAAGAAGTAGTGGGAGTAGAAAAAAAATATATTGAGAGATAGCTCTCTGGCACTGCACAAATGAATGATATTAGGTAGTACTTCCTCAAACTTTTTTTTTTTGCGGTGGAGGAAAACTATTGTGCAAGAAGACAGCAAAATATAAGCTGAAGGGGAGAAAAAAAACTCTCTCTCGAATTACTTCATATTTTTTTCTCGGGAAAGGTTGCCGATACTCTTTTTGTCCCGACAAGGAACTCTAGCATAGTTTTTTTTTGATCGGATGATGATGAGTAAGCAGAACTGTCTAGGGAAACTTGAGAAGCTTTTATCCTGTGACGTAATAATATGAGAAAAAATTATCAGAGGAAGAGAAACAAAATGACAAAAAAAGTTGATTATCCGCTCCTTGCACCAACCAATGCAAATTATGAGAGAGAGAGAATGGATCTCGTTTTGGGAAAAATATATTTTTTGGAAGAAAACGATGATAATTTTAAGTGAATGGAGCCAACAGGCACAGAGTTGTGTGTGAGGTTCCACACCATGAATAATATTTTGGAAGCCGTTTTATTATTAACGCAAAGAAGGAGAAAAGGCACAACTCTTCATTTCACGGTTGAGCAGAAAAGCATGAAATGGAAGAGAATAATTTTTTTTATTGTAGAGCAACAATCAAGTATGTGTATAATATGTAGTAGTAATAATAAGTAAATGTAGTCCTTTTTCTCAGTTTAAAACTTATTATTAATCTATTTTTTTCCTCTCTCTCTTTTGTATCCCCAATTCCCTCACTTAATCTGCACTTGGCTCGTCACTGTCACTTGACTTTTTGCTCTTTTATTTTTTTTTCTCCGTTGAAGTAATCAACTTTTGACTTTGGAATTGTTGCGCAAATTACTTCTGGATATTGAAATGGAGTCAACTTAGCTGAACGTGTATATAAATTTTCCAAAAAAATATTTTTTTTGAAAGTGAATGAAAGATGAGACGTGAGGGTAAGACCATATAACTTCCGGTTTTTTTATATACTTTCCACTTGTGTCATCCATCCACACCAATCTCCTCCGGATTCCGAGAGTAAATTATCCAGAGCGAGTAAATCGTCGCAAAATTTTGCGTTTTGTCTATTCGGTTTCCTGCTTTAAAACCAAAAGGGGTAATAATGATAATGGCATGGAGGCCGCTGGTTTTGTCATAGTGCAACAGCACATTATTATGACGCATTATACATTTTTTGCATTCATCTTTTGGCTCTCTCTCGCTTTCACTTTTGTTTCTGGCGGTGTACAAGAGCGGGAGCAGTGTGGTGGTGGTGACCCATTGTCTGCGGTCCACCATTTCCCTTCATTTCGAATAATAGGAGCACACACTACCAATAATAATAATATCCAGGACACACACACAACAAGACTCGAAGGATATGACGGTGGTGGCGGTGGTGGTGATTATTGTGAAATGGCGTTTTTCACCACTGGAGAGAGAGAGAAAAAAAAACAGGCCAAGCGAAAGAGAAAGCAGAAAGAGAGAAAAGTTACAAGGAGCATTTTCTCTCTTCTTTTCTCTTTGCAACTCCATAGAAAAAAGAGTGAGTGTTGTGGAGCTGGTGAACATTGAGCGGACGAGCCAAGAATACGGACTTGGCTAATATTGCATGCGCTGCATGAGAATGATTGAACTTGGATGGCTTCTGTGAAAAGTGGAGAGAGAGAATGATAATATTCAATGCTGGCCTCGTCGTCCTTTCTCCTCCTTTCCATCCAACTTGAACGGAAAGGACGAAACGATAATGGCGGCGGTGGCTGCTGCTGCTGCTGAGGAATGACAGGAATTGGTAGCAAAATTGTGAACGCGCCTGCTAATATTCCAACCCGCATTAGATCTCTACAAAAAAAAAGCACTCACTTTCCATCATCCTCTCTTCTTCTGCCTCTCCGTCAAGATTTTTCTTTTCGTCTAAAAAAAACTCTGATGGAGACGTGGAGAGAAAGAATGGATTGGATTCCGTAAAAAAGAAATCCAACATTACCAGTTTTTCACAGTCACATCCTTTTTCCTTTGAACGTGCCCTTTTGTGTGCCGAGCGAAGAAAAGAGGAAAAAAAGTCTTCATTTTTTCCCTTACCTTTTGTTGTGCACTGGGGGGAGGGGGAAAAATGGGGGAATATTTTTTTGGTGCAACTGCAAAAATATTTTAAAAGACTAGTCATTATTATTATCTCGGACCAAACCGACTCACTGAGTCTGTTAAGATAATTGCCGTGGTGGTAATTTAAAAGAGTTTTGTGTGCCGTGCAAAACTAAAAAAGGACCACGCGCGTCCTTGTTTCAAAATGCAGAGTCGTTTTTAGGTGTCATTATCTTGTTCCGTTCATCTTCCTCATTCACATTCCTCCTTCCAGCAGCAGAGACAACAAAATGAAAAAAAAACTAGGTAGTTTCCTCTCTGCAAGTTCATTAAAAACTCTAGGCGAGCACAACTATTTCTCCTTGTGAGAAAAACATAAACTCTGGTGGAGAGAGAAAAGAGAATTGAATGAATAAAAAAAAGATGTCGTTTCTCGGGAAAGAGAGATAGAGGCGAAAATAAAAATGAGCAGAGAAGAAGAAGAAGACGAATGCATCCTTCTCTCTGCTCGCCTCTCTTGTCATTCTGAATGTGGAAATAAGTGTGATTGTCATCAGCACAACACAGCATTACTAGTCATTAGTTTCAAAGCACACAACTCCCCTTCTTCTCTCATTCCCTCTCTCATTATTCCAAATCGTCTGCCAAGTCACAAAGAATGAAAATGGGTGCAATAATAATGTGCTCCAACACTACATTTTAAAAAACAGCCATTTCACCATGTAAATTTTCTAGCTTTTCCATTTATCCCAGTTTTTTCAAGAGAAATAAATGACGGCTTGGCAACATGCTGATTTACTAGCTTTAGTTTATTTTCCCCGACTGTCTGAGAGAGTGTGTGTGTGCACATTTATTTAAATACTGCAGTTAAAAGCTATTTTATTTTAAAAAAATGCCCTAAAAAGGTCTTCAAATGACCAGGGTTTTTCCTCGCTCCAGAAAAAGGAGAGTAGAGTGGGTCATCATCCGAACCTGGAGAGAAGATGAAAGGGAAAATGAGATGAGAGGTGATGATGAGAATGATGCAGCACGGATCAAGTTGCTATTATCTCATCTCTCTCCAGTGTGTCATGTAACTAATGGGAATGACGGGAGCGGATAAAAAGAATAAGAGGAGTAAATGAGGCCGAGTGAAAGATGAGAAAAGGAAGAAGGTTTTTTTTCGGGAAGGAGGTCACGTGCCACGTGTTGTCCTGTGCGAGTGTGTATGCCGCCTGCAAAAGTAAAACAGCATTCATGATTCACAGAAATAATAATAATAATGTTGTCTCGTCCTATTCCCATGCATTTTCCCCGTCACTTTTTTGTGTACAAAAAAAGGAAAGCTTGTTTCATTTCAATATTTCATCCGATTATTATTGTTATTCCTGTTGCTCTTGTCCTCATTATCATTCCCTTTCCAGACATTACTCTCCCTCTCTTTCGCAATTTGTTTTTCCACCAAAATGGAGTCTGATTGCAGTTATAAAAGCAGAGAAAAAGAGACACACAATCTCACATCAGCACAAACACTAATTGTTTATTAGGATCGTTATTATTACAAGTTGTTGTTGCTGTGTATCTAGTGCAGTGTTTCATGTTTCACAAGAGAAAATGCAAATGCACAAAATTATAATGTGGTGCTCATTAGTCGCACTTTGAATCCAAAATGGTTGACAAGTGACACAACTTTTCTTTCTGACATTTCATTCCTCATATCGTCGCCCACATACACATTTATTATCTCTTTTTCTATGCACATCCCGGGCGTGTCCATGTCTGCAACGCAACGAAAAGCGAAAAAAATTTGTGCTGTTGTAATCTCCTCACTCAGTCAACTTGCCTTTTTTTCCTTCCTGCATTTAATGGTGGAATAATGGCGGGATAATTAGAGCAACCTGTGTGCTCTTTCATTTTATTCCTTTTTGAGGGGGAGCAGAAAAGACTGATGCCTCATGATATACGACCGTCACACGGTGCATCATCGTCATAAAAAGAGGCTTTGTCGAATCTAATAATATATTTTTTTTAGCTTGGTAGGCATTTTTTCCCTTGTCGTCAGAAAGGCAAGCAGGAAAATTTTTTCTCCACACACACACACATCCATCATGAGAGATGGGTACGGGAACAGAGAGAGGAATTTGATACGGCAAGCTATAATGATCATAATAATGCTTTCTTCTTGCAAAGTGTGCACAAAGTGTAATTAAATCGGAAAATGTGACAAAAAAATGTTTCCCCGTGCCCATTCCACCTTAGTCAGCAGGATGAGAAATGAACTAGTTGTTATCGTAATTCCTTCTTCTTTGCAGAGAAGTCCTCCAAAAGAAAATAAAAAAAGCCCTGTCTGGTTTTCTGTTCCATAATGGAGGAGTACGGTGGTAGAAAATGGAAGAAAAAAAAATATAATGGCAATAAAAGCGATCATGTTGTTGATAAGGATGACGACCATCAGAGAATAATGGCAATAATGCTAACTTTTTCACTGTTTCAACATGTTTCTCCCTTTGTTTTCCATTTTCTTTCCAGGAGCAAATAAGGCGCACAGACAGTCACTGTGTTTTGCGTCATCATCATCCTTGTCCAAAAAAACGCTATTATTGCAAGGTGGAGTGTGTACAGCGCTTTTTTTATTATGATGACAATGAAGCCTTATTTTTGATGAAGGAGAGAAGAACAAGAAAAAAAATTGTGCTGAAAGTGTAAAAAAAATGTGTGAGCGCAGAAAAAAATGAGAGTATTATCCTTGCTTGTTGGAAACGACGGGCAAGAAGAGAAAATGTTGGAGGGAGAGGGAGGGAAGGCACGTGTGCTCCCAGCAAAACACGTTCCCACGACGAAACTATACATTTTTTTCTCTTCTCTCTGGTCTCCTTTGTAAGTGAAAAAAAGAACAAGTGGAAAGTTGTAAAAGTCAGCAAAAATACAATATTCAGTGGAGAGAGAGCATGATCCCTCCAGTTTTTTTTACTTGCACTTTTTGTGCGTGCGTGGCAACAAGACGTCATTAGAAAGCTGTCTGTCATCCTAATCATCTGTCAGCAAGAACACAGGCAAAAAAAGAAGCTTTACTCTCTCGCTTTTTTTTTACATGGAGAACATTTTTATCTATCCGACTAAATCATATCATGATCAGGATCGGTTCCAGGAAATAATGTTCCAAGTAGTGTGGCGACACAGGAAAAAAAGTTTGTGTCTAATCCGAATTGCTAGCAGGTTTCTTAATCCTTTTTTTTCTGAGAAAATGGGAATAAAGTAGTGGGTAAGCAGGATGCTAAATAAATATTGACCAAGATATCATCATCCTCAATCGGAACAAATGTCAATTTTGGCAATGATGATGACGACGAGCAAACTGTGGCAGTTGTTGTTGTTGTTGTTGTTGCACTTGTTGTCCGACACCCATATTTTTTTCATCAGGTTGACCAAACGGATCAAGTACTTTTTATTGCTTCTCTCTCTCTTTTTGGATTTTTTATGCCGGAAGGAGCCAACCTACTTTATTTTGTTTGCCTTTCACTCTCCCGTGTGTGTAGTACACAAGTGCAGTTGTAGTAACAGCCACTCAATCTATTGCACAACTTTCACTTTTTCTTCCACTCCATTGCAATTTGTAAGAAGGGAGATATCAGAGGGAATAAGGTCCTTGATAACACTCCTGCTCAGGATAACAAGGAGGATTAGCGTATATTTTTTTCTTTGCAAAATGGAAAAAAATGGATGAGTGATGGGATCTGCAAGGGAAATATGATGGTTATTATTATTATTCTCTCCTTTTTTTCCGTCTCAGTGAAAACTTGGATAGTATAAAATAGGTGGAGTTTATATGATGATCATGATCAAATGATAGATGTTAAAGTTGATGCTTATCCTGCCACCACAATCTCTCTCTATATCCCTCCACTCTCACTGTATAACATACAACAAGACAGTTTTATTTATTGGCTATCATCTTCAGAGCAGCAGCAGTGCAGCAAGCAGCCTTCCTTTCACTTTCTCTCTCTCAATTGCTTTTCTCCACTAGTCAGAATCCTGCTGCCGCTGCTGCTTCCTTTAATGAGTTTTATCGATTTCGCCCTGTAGCACAAAATAACATGTAGAGAAAATCATCATCTATCGGCCAGAGAGCGGATCCTCCAGCCTCCTATAAAAATATATAAGATAATATCTCCTCTGCCTTCCATCATCAATTCCATCCTCTCGCTAATAATAATCCTAGCATCCACATCTCTCTCTCTCTTCATCCGCAAAATATGCCCGAGTTTACAATGTCAGTGAAATTCGATCCTTCCGCCCACAAAACACATTCAAACAACAGCACAGCTTTATATATCCTCATTAATATCAACTTTCATTTCCCGATATCCATCATCTCCACTCCCTTTCACTAGTCGAATGAAATAATAATAATAATAAAAAATCAAGTGGAACAGGAATCGCAAGGGCCTGCAGCTATGCACATTTCAGCAGTGCAGCAAAAAAAACCCACCCAATTTTAGTTATCATTTAGCCATTTAACTCCACCACCGCCCACTCCAATACTGTCCCTCTCTCCGTTTATTACTAATGCAGGCCACTATTATTGCCGACTTTTCTGGGAAAATGGAAAGAAAACAGAGAAAGAAAAAAAATAAACGGGACAATAGTGACTCGCAGCTGGTTTTGCTATTTCCTGTTGGCAAAAATGAAACCCGATGAGAGAGAAAGCAATAATAAATGGTACAGACAAAAATGGAGAGAGAAAATCGAGTGCTTTTTTCCTTATCTTTTTTTCTGCACTTTCACATGGGGAGTATAAAAAGTGGTCATGAATTAAATGGTGGTTTTTTTGTGTGGAGGAGGACACACATTGACACGGAAACAACATTAGGAAAAAAAAAGATAACAAACTTTGTTTTGAGTGCTTCCTTATTGTCATGTCTAGTATGTAGGTAGAGAGATAGAGCGCGCAATAATTAAATAAATTATTAGCACTACGACGTTTCATTGTCAGTCAGGCAATTTTTTTCCCCGTGGCGTTTGCCATTTTCACCACCACTAAAACTAAACCAGCCATACTAATTCATAATAAACGACGTATTTGTCAATTCATCACCATCACCACCGCCAACTTTCTTTTTTTCTGGCGAAATGTTTTGTGTGCGAAAATGAAGAAGCACTTTGTTTTCTCTTTTCGGGTAAAATGAAGATGACACCGTAGTTGAATGACTTCATTTGATGGATAACGCACTTAAAAGAACTGCAACAATCAAGATGACACTTTTTTCTTCTTTTGATTGTTTGTTGCCTGGCAACAGCCAAAAATCCTCGCGTTTTCCCCACCCGCAGCTCCTTCACTTTCATAGCTAATCTTACTTTCTTTTTGTTGCATCTTTTCCATATCCATCCGCTCTCAATCTTGTTTACTTGAAGGCAGTGCTCCAAGAGAGAGAAAGGAAACAATGAGGGAACGGAAGGGGAAAAAAGTTTCCTTTTTTTTCGAGAGTGCACTTTTTCGTCGGGAAAGAAAAGAGGAAGACGAAGGGGAAAAAAATAGAATGCCACACACGGCTCCCTGCTGCATTGTGGCAAGCCATGGAGAAAGAATAAAAAATATTTTGTGCGTCGCTTTCTCTCTCTTTCTATCTGTTCGACTCTCCCAGTTTTGGCTTTTTCTCTCGTGCAATTTGAATGACGACAAGGATGCAACCGACTGTATTCTCAAGATAGCTTCTTTTCTGTCTCACTGAATTTTTCCTCCTAAGCCCATTTCGCCTCCTCAAGCGATACAAAAAGATTGTGCAATAATAAAAAATACTGAAGCTAAATAATAAGCCGAAAAAGAGAGAAGACAAGCTACAGAGCTTTAGCGAAGGATGCGGAATGTCAGAATTTCTTCCAATCTTCTTTCTCTTTATCTTATTTTCTAATATTCTTATCATCTTTCCCATCTGATAATACTGGCATGATATGAGATGTCTCAATAATTCCATTTTCTTTAATTTTTTACCTTCCTCTCATTCGTCCTCATTGACACAGTCAGCCAAGCATAGTGGAGAGAAACCGTCTAGTAATAAGTGAGGAGGAGGACGGCTGAGTCGAAAAGTCGGCTTTTTCTCTACTGATTCGTTCTGATAAGCTCCTTAGTTTTCTGTCTGGTGGATGTGTAATGCGTGTAGGAGGAGAAAGACATCACTTTTTCCAGCTTATTCTCTTCTGGCTCGGTGGCATCTTCTGAGACGGTTTCGCTTGACACTGCTCGGCGCTCAAAAGCTGCTTAGGAAATAAATAGGAAAAAATATATAGATCTATTTTCGGAGAGTGTCCCTTATTTCCTCTGTGAGATGAAGACAATGAAAGCTTGGTTTTCGTCAATGCGTCATGGGTGTGTGTATGTGTGGTCCTTGTAATGTTGGCTAGTAGGGCATTGACTTTGGTGGTGCGGAGTGGAATACAAAGTGAGTCATTAGTTATTTATTGAGGAGGAACATGTGAGGTCCCTTTCCCTCCACCGCCTCCAGTTGGGAAACAATCAGGATGACAGCAGCTGCTCCTTGTAGCATTTTTTTTGTGAGCGTCTTGAATGGCTTTATATTGGAAAAGGGTTGGACAATGGAAAATAAAAATGTTTATCCATTCCTCCTCCAAATCCCCTCCATAAATACTACATTTGTATGACCAATACTAACTCTTTCTTTTTTCTGTTTTTTTTTCTGTGTAGGAAGTGGGGTAGGTGGCTTTGTCGGCGGAGGTGGCTACCACCTGGGTTCAGGGGACGCACTGGACGCCTTGAACGCCGGTGGCTATCACAGAGAACGGTCCGGTTCGGACGGAGATGGAGAAGAAGACTCGCCCCCAGCCCAGCACAGAGCACCGCCCCTTCTCGCCCACCTGAACACAGGTCCGGGTGTCCCTCTGGGTGTATCCTTAGGTTTAGGCAATCCGTCCAATTCCATGACAATTGGACAAGCAGCTCAGTTAACCCAACAGCAGCTGCACGGCGCGGCCCATCACGAGTACGCGGGAATCGGCGTTCCAGTCGTGAATCATCACTCCCATCCCCACATCAGCAGCCAGAGTCTGAGACGAAGCAGAAACCGACCTTCAGGCCCCCAGCAGCAAGCCCAACAACAGAATCAGGCCCACTACCAGAGTCCGGGTAATGTCATAGGTCCGGCACACAGTTCCAGTCAGTCATCCTCGCAAGTGGTTCAAGAGAACCCGTACCAGCAGCCGTATACTGGCAGAAGCGCTGGTCTGTCCGATAGCCCCACATCGGACAACGCTTCCGACGCAACTCTTACTGATTCCGAGCTTCCTTTTGCGAACACGACGTCTGCCTTACCCCTCCAAAATGGTGAGTTGAGAAGAATAAAAACGACGGAAAAATTACACCACAAAAAACCCAACAGTATTTTTATTACGCTGTGTGTACTTCCACCACCTCCGTAACATATATATTGAAGCGAGGAAGAAGCAGTCAAGATATTTTTTATTTTATATTTTCACCCAGCTTCTCCCTATTCCCCCATCTGGAATATTTTCCTCTCTCTCCTCATGATTTGCATTGCAAACTCGTTATCATCGTCTGCAGACCGAAAAATTGACTTAGCATCTTTTTTTTCCTTCTCCCTCTCGTCATCTTTCCCTATCATTCCTCTCTCTCTCTTTTGCATATGCATTTTTCAAGACAGAATCATACACCACACACGGGAGAAGAAAAAAAATGAAAACGCTTCTATTTTCCCTCACGTCATCATCATCCAAAAATAATTTGATCTTTAACTACCCACTTTAAATACAACAAAAAATGCTGGTCAAACCTTTATACTATTTTTTTACATAAATTTTTTTTTTAAAGTGAAATTGAGTTGGATGCAATGATTTGCTTTCAATTTCTCCCACTCAACATGCTTCGCTGCTGCTGTTGCCACTTGAAAAATTCTCTGCAAAAGGTCACGAGCCCCTTTTTTTCATCAAGGCTGCTAAATATATATCATTTCTGTGTGGAATCTGCATGCACCATGCGTCACATTTCAAGTGGACCGAGAGAGAGAGCACTCTGGCAAAAATATATATTCCCTTTCATTTTCCCTCAGCAAGGAATAAACTTTGTGTGAGACGCGAGAGCGATGATGGAAAAAGGGCTCTTGTCAACTCAGGCAACCGAATAAAATGGGATAACATCAGACACACAAGTCCTCCCAGAATAAAAAAACTACTCCAAAAACTCCATCTCATTTTCATCAAAGCAGAGCAAGCTTCAAAGCAGCCTTGTTGCTCACTCCCTCCCTCCTTCCGTGTCAAGTCTTGTTGTGTTGTCACTCGACAGAGAGAAAATTCACTCATTCGCTTCAACTCTCTTTTCTTTGTTTCTTTTTTTTCTCTGGATGTTGATTATAAATAAGTGGAATTATTGCTGATTTTCTGATTGGGTTTCACATTTATACAAAAATTAAGGCTACCTCGTAAAATTTGGAGGGTGAATGTTGGAGGAATCGACTCTTGTCAAAAAAAAACTTTTTTATTTATTTATATTTTTTTGTCCCAATCATCATCATCATCCACACAACTTTGATCAAATCTTTTTTTTATTTTCTCTGTGATGAAAGTTGGTATGCTGATGAGAAGATTAAATTAGCTCAGATCGACGACGATGACAGGATTGACAAGTGAAGAGAAAATTTTCCGTAAAGAATTTACATAATGTCGCGTTCTGGCAAAAGCAGCAGCAGCGGTTGTGGTGGTGGTGATGAGGATGAGGATGGGAATCAGATTTTCGAAACGAGACTCGAATCCGAAAAAAGAGCCTGAGGCAAAGTAGGAAAATTATTAGCTATTTCTTTTGAAGCGGTAATCACACTCTCTCTCTCTCGCCTGCTGTGTGTGTGTGAGGAGACAAAGGGAAAATCATTATGCAATTATTACACAATTTTCTCACACTCCGAAAATAATTTTACATTTCTTGGAGCATATGAAAATCCAGTTTTTGTACGGCTGCTGATTGGGTTATGATAGAAGTTTTAGCTTCCTGATTTCCAACGAAAGGGCACCCAGGAAATTGGAAACGGGCGAGAAAAGCTTATTTTGGTGGAAAATTGAATTGGAAGGTGGTCGTTAGCACAGAGCGAAAAATATGATTTACTCCAGTGGTGGTGCGGTGGAAAACAGAATATATTTTCTGTACAATCTAATTTTTAAGCAGATTAAAGAAAAATTTTTGGGAAAATTTTGGGTGCTCAAAAATAAACATGTGTGTATGTTTTTCTCTTTTTAGGTGGACACTTGATAGGTGGGAATCTCGACTTTTCCACAAACTCGGCACGACTCAACAGTCTCAAGCGCACGCTGAACTCGAACGGGAAGAGTACCACGGGGATCGGCAACCCAAGCCACGATAGTCACATGGATCAATACTTGATGCATACCGCCGGTGGCAAAATTTATATTCCTTCCGGTAAAAGTAAATACATTATGCAGCAGCCTTACATACATTTTTCTCTCCAGCCAAAAACTTTTCCAGTTTTCAACTAGTTTTTCTTTCTCCCGTTTCCACAGAGACACCAAAAAATTCCACTTCCGACTACAAGACCAGTCCGAGTAGTTCGCCGTCGAAGAAGACGTCTGGAAGTTTACTGTACAAAGACGGGGTGAGCACGTTACGGGGTGGGGATCACAATCATCGCCACCTCCACCATAATCAGCATCACAGATCAAAAACAGACTCGGAGGACGACTACCTGTACAAATTCAAGGGGGTCTGTTCCTGGAAGGGGGCTACAATCCTGATCGGTGTCCTTTTCCTCATTTCCCTCATTTGTGCCATTCTCCTGGGAACAGGTGCTATCCCCTGGAAAGATGGGAGCAGCAGTGCCAAAAACTGTGCGGGTGGTCCACTGGACGCACTTGGCCCCGGTGATGAGCAAGGCAGAACTGATGACTCCCTGGCAAGACAATCACAAAATGGAACCTTCATTTCCGGTTCCCATCCTAACTCTCGTAAATCCCCGTCACATTCAGCCCCCGGAGCTGGAGGTAAAAAAACTAGAGAAAATCCAATTTTCACTTTTTTTCAGCCTTATCATCATTTATTGATACAAGTCATTAATATAGAGTAGGAACCCTTTGCAAAAAATGTAGTTTTGACCTGGATTGCAAAATATCTTAAACTTTTTTTTATCTCATTTTCAGTTTTTTTTGGGTTGCGCTTTTTAGTAACTCTAATCATGCGTTTTTTTATAACTGACTCATTTATTTTGGTTTAGTTTGGTTGAGCGTAGTGGTATTTGCTGAAGGAGCGGAGCTTGCTAGTGGCAGTAGTCGCTACACTGGCTTCATTTGGGCCTCTAATAACAGTAATAGCAGTAGTGACTATCAAGCACCTTCCTCTTATCTTGGCCCTTTTCTTGCCAACAACAATGACACTACGATTTACTGGGCGGACACTGTTGAAAATTCAAGTAGACAACCGGAAAGTAACGAGGAGGAGGAACAAGATGATCAGGAGCCTGCAACAACGTCAGGACCTGATGATGATGAGTTGGCTCAGGCTGATGAGCGTTTTGGAGGATCGGTTTGGCCCGCAAAATATTTTGATTCTGGAGCACAGTACCCAATTCCAGGGAAGGTGGCAGGGATTCACAAAGCCAAGCAGGTTTTACTTCTTGGAAAGAAAGGAGCTCATCTCCAACAAAAAGACAAGGAGCTCCAGCGACATTTTTACGAGAGTGTGGCAAAGTCACCCGTTCAACCGGAAGCTAAAGAGTCAGCCTCAAATAATAATAATGAGAAAATCGATATCGTGGCCATGATCCCATCTTCCCAGCAGAATAACAGAGAAGGAACATTAGGAGACCTAATGTCAATTCCAGTCCAATCCAACAGCAAACTCGACTACACTATTTCCAGTGAAGCTGCAAGTTCCACAGTCTCATCAAAAGACAATCACGTGATTGATTACACCTTTGTCACCACACCAGAAAGCACTTTTGGAGAAGATGAACAAGAAAGGATGGAGGGTTGGAGGGGGGATCAGTCGAGTAATGCTCCGCATCTACTTACCTCTTTCTCTACAACAGCAACAATGACAAGCGAGCAAGCTAATGAGATCCTGCTCTCCACAAACAGTCCCATTTCCCATTCACGCCTATCTGCACCGCCGGTGCCAAACGGTGGCGGAGGATCATCATCCACTTTTCCCCCCGGGATTCTCCAAATGGAGGAAGGAAACAGCAGCAGCAGCAGAGATGCTTTTGCCGAGGTGGATAATGCATCAACTGATTTCCCATTACCACCCCATTCCTCTAGAACCTCTTATCTTAGTAGAATTACGGCAACCACCACCTCCACCTTATCTAAGCAATCCAAGGAGCATTCAAGCTCTGGTGGCGTTTGCGAATGTTACTGTCCCTGTATGGATAAGAGCGGCTCTGTAGAGGATGCCGAGTATGGAGACGACTATGATTCCCTCATTAGCACCTCAACTCAACTGGAGGCGATTGACGCCTTCACTACAGAGGAGAGCATTACAGAAGACGTGATGGTTGTAATGTTGGAGGAGGATGAGATATTCTCCGGATTTGGATCTGGATTCCAAGAAGAATACTCCAGCACCACGGAAGGCTCCACGGAAGAGGATCAAGATGAACTTGTTTTCGAGTCGGGTTCCGGCTCCCTCGAACAATTTGAAATACGAGAGGAAGGGCGATTGGTGGCGCAGAGTCTTGTGATGGCCAGTGAGGAAGATGACGAAGCAAACAATATTCCCATCTTTCCACCGTCGCCGTTTGAAAAGAAAACTTCCGAAGAATCCACCACTAATAATAATAATAAAGGAGTTGAGAAAGCCGTTAAAATAAATGAGGGAGCGACAGATGTGGATGTAACTGCTGGTCTTAACATTAGCTGCCAGTGTCCTGGATTTGGAATCGATCGACGAGCCCAAACGGTTGGGAACGATACTCATTTTATGATCGTCTTTGAAAATGCCAGCAGCAGAAATGGGGATGATGGAGAGGAAGAATGGGAAGGAGGTAACAGAACGTCTCATGCAAAAAACATAAACAACAGAGCTGCAAAACATTTGTGTCGCCAACAAAATTCTCTCTCTAGCAACCTGTGTTTAATTCTTATTACGTGTCATTTTCTCGTGTGTCGCCTCTCAAAAAAATGTGTGTGATGTGGTCGTTTAAAATGCTTCGCTTTCCATTTTTTAAAAAAATAATCCAGTAATTTTGTTTGTTAATTATTCTTAACACTTTGTCGTAGTTGTAAAATGCTTAAGTAAACTGTTTTTTAGAATTTAAGATGGAAAAAATGCGGCTTAATTAAATGATTGATGATTGAATGTGTGTGTGGGCACAGGTATTGGAAGATTATCACCCCTGCCAGGTGTCAATTTCCCACCGGATGTCAGTTCCTTCGTCCAGATCACCATTCCGAGTCGATTGTCCTACGTAATTGCGCCGTACAGCTATTGGAACATGCAGTTCTACCAGTCGGAGGGGGCGTACATCACTTGGGAGATTGGTGTCCCTCGGGGCGCTTCAGTCGGTTTCTACGCCAAGCGCAACGCACGTCCTTCCCACACCAACTACGATGTCATTGAGATTCTCCGGGGATTCAAGACCAGAACTACTCGAAGCTCTCCGGTAAAACCCTTACAAGATAACCCAACTCTCTGTATTATCAGGATTTTTTGGCGTCACATTTCACACATTTTTTATTTTATTTTGTACACAGCCATCCGTTTCCAAGGAGATTAACAAGTTTTTGGAGCAGGGCCACTGGTTCCTCAGCCTGTACAACGATGACAGTGACAGTCAGGAAGTAATGTTTGCGTCCAAAATATCCGAAGAGATGACCGAGGGATGTCCTAACGGCTGCAGTGGTAACGGTCAGTGTCAGAGCGGCCATTGTCAGTGTAACGCCGGGTTCGGAGGGGACGACTGTAGTCAGAGTGTCTGTCCTGTGCTCTGTTCCGGAAGGGGTGAGTACGTGAACGGTGAGTGTCAGTGCAATCCGGGCTGGAAAGGGAAGGAGTGCAGCTTGCGGCATGACGAATGCGAGGTCTCTGATTGCAACGCGCATGGCAAGTGCAGCAACGGTAAATGCCAATGTGTGGCCGGCTACAAGGGCGACTTTTGCCAAGAAGGTTTGCATGGCTGCTTTATTTGCATGTTTTTATTGTACATTTTTTGTAAATATTTAAAAAAGTAGATGCCAATTGTAGGTGGGCTAACATTAACTTCCGCTTTTATTTTATTATTCAATTTTACATCGTCGTGTTCAGTGGACTGTCCCCATCCCACCTGCTCAGGTCACGGATTTTGTATTGAGGGCGGCACCTGCATTTGCAAAAAGGGATGGCGCGGCGCAGACTGTTCACAACCGGACAATGAGGCCCTTCAGTGTCTTCCCGACTGTTCCGACCATGGCACCTTTAACCTGGAAACGCAAACTTGTGACTGCAGACCCAGATGGACGGGAGAAGATTGCTCGCAAGGTAGAATCTACGCTTTTTGGGCTTTCACTTTGCCTCATACTCAATTAAGGCCTAATGGGTGTAAATACAATACTGGGCACAAATTAATTAAAAAATTATGGCTATAAATTACCAATTGCAATAACATTTGAAATATCATGACATGATTGGCTTAACGGGATCCTTTAAAAAATATTTGTGCCAATTTTGCAGAGCTGTGCGACACCAACTGTGGACCCAACGGCGCATGCATTGGTGGAGGTTGTCGATGCACTGAAGGATGGACCGGCACGCTCTGCAATCAACGAATCTGTGATAAAAGGTAACTCAAATTAAACCCGTCATTAAATCTATTGTTTATTGTACATGGTTATTTGACTCTGGAATATTGTGATGATTACAGGTGTGCGGATCACGGGCAGTGTAAAAATGGAACTTGTCTTTGCGTAACTGGCTGGAACGGAAAACACTGCACATTGGAAGGATGCCCCAACAGTTGCAGTGGTCACGGTCAATGCAAAGCCAACTTTGAAGGTTTCTGGGAGTGCAAATGTCATCAGGGCTGGACTGGGGCAGAGTGTTCCGTGATGATGGAACAAAACTGTCAGGACGCTAAGGATAACGATAAGGGTCTGTTCTTTCTCTCCATCCACCCCATTTCATAATATTTTTTTTTGCCATAACAACTCATGTAACTGACAAATAATCCTCTTTTTTTACACAGACGGCTTAACCGACTGTGAAGATCCCGAGTGCTGTTCAACGCCCCAGTGCGAAAAGAGTCAACTCTGCGTGTCCGCCAGGAAACCGACCGACATTCTCCTTCGGAAACAGCCACCTGCCATCACAGCCTCTTTCTTTGAAAAGATGAAGTTCCTGATTGAAGAGGGCAGCTCACAGAGCTACGCCAGACAGGAGGCCTTCAACGGAAGGTAACGCCAAAAACAAAATTCTCACCTCTCTGCACATCTTCTCATCACCATCACCACCAAACAAACAACTATTTTATCTGTCAACTTTACTAACACTCTACTATTCTCTCTCTCTTTCTCTTGCTTCTTCATTTTTTCCGTTTATTATTAATCCGCTATTTTATTATTTTCCGCCACATTTTTTTACATTAACCACGCATTTTAGCAAAAGCTTATTAAAAAAATAATTGACCTTTTTTCTTTGCAAAGCTATCTCCCATTTTTTTCATTTTCTCATTAACAGTTATGTTTTTTGTATTGCAAAACAACCTTGAACTAACTATTATAATTAATAATATAACAGTGCATTCGTGCCCTTGTCTCTTTCCACTCCCTTTTTTCATCACAAATCTCTCTCTCTATCCATCTCTCTTTCTACAGACGAAATTTTTTCTCTCTGTATCAATGAGTTTTAAACGACAACAGTTATCATTTTTTTTATAATTAATTGAGAATATTTTTAAATCAAAGAAAAAAAATTTTCAAAAAAATAATTTTTATGTTTGAATTTAAATTGTCGTAAAAATATTTTTGTAGCTAGCTACGTCACTACCAAAAAGTAGATTTTTTTCAGTAAAATTTTTTCTCTCTCTATCTATTTCTCTAAATGCAATTTAAAGTAAAATAAAATGTAGGAAAAAATAAAACAAAATGAAAAAAAGTTCGAAAAGACGCTTGCTGTTCTGAAAGCAAGCGGAACTCATTGACTCATTGTGTGTCTCTCTCTCTTGTTTTTGTGCTGCTTGTTGTGTCTCACTACTACTTCTACTACTCAAGTATGTTTTGGAGTCATTTCAACAAGAGGTAAGAAGAACTCTAAAATTCACACAGACAGACAGACAGACAAACAGACAGACACTTACAAAAATAAAGGACGCTATCTCTCTCTCCAACCTTTTAAAAAAATTACCCAAAAAACCTACTCTTCTCTGCTGCTATCTTTTCCTAGGCGGCGTAAAACAGAAACCAGTTAGCTAGCTAGCTTAAGAAAAAAAATTAGTTTAGTTAGTTAATTGAGATTAATTAAAACTACCGTCTCACAAACCAAAATTGTCCCTTAATTGTTCTTCTTCTTCTCTTCTTGGTCTTGTCTATCACTCCGTCCTTGCGTGTCAGTGTGCGTTTATACTTGATAAGATGTTTTAAGATAAGTATGATTGTTATCTTGTCTATATTTTTTATATATTTGCTCTGTGATCCGTGAAAACGTCTCTCTGTGTCAGTTATGTCCTTTTTTATACATGTCACATGTTTTATAATTACTCTTGTCAACTGTCTTTTAGTGTCAGTAAAAAAATATCATGCCAGTTTAAAAACACCAAATTTTTTAGGACCAGCAGAACGTATACACGCACGACGTAAGTGTGCTTTTTTGGCGGATGATGAGCTCAAGGATAAAAAGGATGAAATTTTTTAGGGCGACTCAAAGCAGAATTTAAAAAAAAACTGACATTTTTCGAGAAGGAGTCTGCGTAATCATGCTTCCGGTTTGACATTTTAAAATATATTGCTTCAGAGTTTAACTAATTTGGTGTCTATTTTTTTCCTGAACGTGTGTAGTCGAAGTGGGGTTGTGAGGGGCCGCGTAGTGACTCCAAACGGAAGTGGACTGATGGGAGTGCGAGTCTCAAGTTCCAGTCCGTTGGAGCCCTTGGGTGGCTTTACCTTAACTCAGGATGACGGCTGGTTTGATTTGATGGTAAACGGAGGTGGAGCTGTGACCTTGCACTTTGGCCGGAGTCCTTTCAACTCTCAAACGAGAACGATATTTGTTCCTTGGAATGAAGTGGTTATCATGGACACGATAACTATGGGTGCGGTGGAGGATCGTGTGCTCCTCTTTTCCCAGGCAAAATATTGTGAAACTCAAGTAAGTTTTTAAAATCAAAACTGGTCAAACTTTTGCAAATTGTTAGAACATTCTTGTAACTTTTAAATGTTTTTTGTATGTCTAGTGCCACCCGAGTGTCATATCGGTATCACATGGCGCTCAGTCCTGTGGACAATACGTTGTACGTCTCCGACCCAGAATCCCATCAGATCATCAGAGTGAGGAATGTTGAGGACACGAGTGATCCGGACCACAACTGGGAACCTGTTGTCGGCTCAGGAGAGCGCTGTTTGCCTGGTGACGAAGCTCACTGTGGAGACGAGGCTCTTGCCAGAGACGCCAAGTTGGCTTATCCGAAAGGTGTTGCGGTAACGTCGGAAAATGTGGTATACTTTGCGGACGGAACAAATATCAGGAAAGTAGACCGGGACGGGATTATCACCACGGTTATTGGAA
>JAHZMV010006829.1:0-29904 GCA_027743765.1 Coecobrya sp. COE2
TTTTTACCATAATGTTTTTTACATAATACATGGTAAAATGGACAAAATCTTTTCTCCATGTGAAAAATCCCATCCTGATTCTATTAGACTATTATACGCCTACGCTAATGTATTATGAAAGGAAACAGTATGCAAATAAATTGCCAGACAGTATTGTGTTAACATAAAAGAGGGGTAAATTGTAGGGATATTAGGATCTGTACACGATATTTTTATCTTTCGTGAATCTTTTCCCTCCCCCGAAAAAAAATCATTTCCAAACGAAATCTTCCCAATGCAATGTTTGTACTAATGTAATATTGTAACGCAATTCGTCAATATAAATAAATAGCAGAAGGTGAATATATGCAACTGGTTGCTTGTGAGACGACGACGGTAAGTGAGTAAATGACGATGACGACTCGATTGAGTGAGTGAGAAGATTGACTATAGTGGTGGAAGGTGGTTTGGTTGCTGCTTCTATTCTTAATTTTTTTTTACTTTTAACAACACGACTGTCTGTCTGCCTCTATGAATATAGCGCAGCAGATACAGCGTGAGTAAAAGAGTGCTACATTTTTTACACGTATCAAGTTTACAGTCGAGCAACTTTTAGATACCACGACACGGCACAAACGAAATTAATAGATGATGATGGAATGGTTGGATGAATGGATGGATGGATTTGGCTCACCGTCATCATCATCATCATTTGTCGTCCTTTTTTCAACCCAAGTCAGCACACTGTTGTTTTTCCCCTTAGAATGGATTTTATTAGTCAGAAGAAACGAAAAAGCGCACAGGTAGAAGAGGAATGGGAAAGTGTTCCGATGTAAGTAATGCAATGCAAGTAGTTTTTCGTCGTTGATGGTTATTTTTTGGATGAAACACAGGATGTGCATGAGTAGCAGTGGTGGTGGTGAACGAGCTGCGGTGATGGTGGCGGTTTTGCTTGTGTGTATCTCTCCATTTGTCCTTCTCCCTCACTCTCTGTCAAAGCTACCTTTTTTAATCATTCACCTCGGCTCAGTCAGTCACTCAATAATGCAATAATGAGATAAGTACATATATTGTAGGGAATTATTGTGAATTTTTCCAACCG
Source organism: Coecobrya sp. COE2 (assembly GCA_027743765.1). Taxonomy (NCBI): domain Eukaryota; kingdom Metazoa; phylum Arthropoda; class Collembola; order Entomobryomorpha; family Entomobryidae; genus Coecobrya; species Coecobrya sp. COE2. Next base: position 1,082 of record JAHZMV010006829.1, read on the forward strand.
TTTTTTATGCCGTTTTGCATGGGCTGCTATGTCTCTAATCAAATTTGATACGTTCAACTAGCATGTTTATGTCTTTCTTTTCTCCATGTACATGCATGCGAAGGTGGAGGAGAACAATAGTAAGAGAAAAAGGCAAGACAAACAGGAAAGAGGGGGATGAAACGAAGAAGATGATGATTATCGTCATTACAATAATCATTTTCTTCGTGATGCCACCGTATAGCACACAAGACGATCATAAGAATCGTCAGGTTAAAATCGATTTGTTGACTTTTCTTCATTTATTTACCTGATAAATAGTACGGCGAAATAAATTAAATTTCCAAATAGTATTTTTAATGGAGAAAAGTCAACAAAAATTGGCCATTAATAAGTAACGTCGTGTAGCAAGAAAGAAATAGCCAAGCTGGCTGGGTTTTCCTTTACAATTAACAACAGTCTTAATTTATGTTCACCTGTCCTTCTGCGGGTCTGAAAGGTAAAGGGTAAAGTTGTTTTGCTGCAGCCTATATTGAACACCTTTTTCCTGTTGTGATGACTCACGCCAGTGATTTTTTCACCCTTTCCATTTCTTCGCCTTCAATATAAGCTTGATTTTACTATCCATTCCTTTTAGAAAAACATATTGAAGCTTGGGAATAAGTTATAGGAAGGAAGGAATATTGGTTTCTACTCTGACCTGAATGTTATCATTTCTTTATTTGAGGGAAATTCCTGAGTATATTTTAACACCATATGGTTGATGGAAAAAAAGACAGGATTTACGACGACTCCGCGCTGTTCTACCTCTGACACATTCACACCTAATCTTTATCCACCTGCCCACCTATTCCATTAAACAATGTTCATGGTTACCACTTCAAACTTACAATTAGAATATTATTTTAAATTTTCTCATGTATACAGTTAACTAATTTTATAACTTTAAAAAAATCCTTGTATCCTGTTATTTATATTTATTTTATATCTTGTCAATCGATTCATTCAAGCGACAATAGAGCATTTCCTCATCTAAAGGTGACACTGAAACTGACACTCATAAACGAACTATTGACATAAAACAGGATTACAAAGTAAATAGCATACATGATAATTTCGTTTGTAAATATGTACGTGAATTAATATTTTTAGCTAATTCAACACATTATGGTGTATGGGATAATGGGATGTCATGTTGAAATAAATACAGTATAATATAGAAAGTAAGTGAATGGGATGCTGATGATGACAATCACCTTTGGTGGTAATCAAAATGTGATGAGCGCAAAAACCACTTTGTTTGATTCCATTATGTAAGCATCTTACTTTGCTACTACTACTGTTGCTGAGCTGTAGATTTTTATTTGAGACGATTAACGAAATGGAAGGGAAGCCAGCAAGAAATAAAATAAATGAATCCATTCCTCCCATTTTTCATCCCCGTTCAAGTAAATGTAGCAAATAATCGTCAACATATCCTTATCATCATCATTTTATAGTTTGCAGAAAAGAATCTAGTTATCATCATCACCATCAACCATGTTCAAGTAACACATTATGCTTATATTTTTTGGAAGAAGAGCAAAACATATATTTCTCTAAAATTGCTTACTTTATAAATGATTACATGAAGAAAAGATGAGATGGGCAAAAATTGGGAATAAAAGAGGACTGGTCTGGGCTGGCTGGTTACATTAAATTGCATTCAGCCAGCAGCAGCAACAGCAAAACATATTAAAGAAAGAAAGAGGGAAGAAAGATGGAAGGAGAGAAGGGATATGTTGAGCAATCATGCTATTTCTCGTGCATGCAACCTATTACCCACTTCCGTTACAAACTTTTCAAGCGTACACCTCGGAAGTGATACATTTACTATAAATATTATGGACTAAGTTATGTACATATTATTTAAAAGGAGGACGGACACGGATTGCCCAAAAAATAAAAGACGTAAGAACCCAAGTCACCTTTTAAGAATGGCATGATCCATAATAGCTTTGGCGTTGCTATAATGGTATGGTTTGTGCACACTCAACTACCACTTCTATAAGCACCGTCAAAATCATCCGAAAACGCAAATGTCCTTTTTGTCATCATTATTATTATGCTCTTACTGATTTTATTTATAAAAATAGTTTTGTTTACAAAAATCATCATCTTAAAGGAAGATTTACCTAGTCGCATGCACACGCACGAATTGCATCCACTGCTATATATAAGCAAGGAAGGTGCACAGTTAATTAGAACTACCTGAGAATTATGAAATTGTAAATTTTTTATAGTCTTAAAGTACAATACCATGACGTACAAATTATACTTAAAAGATACATGATATTGACACTTAAAGTTTTGCTTTTGAAATTCATGGCTAAAAATTAATTAGCTGAACTGCAAAGAGGAACTACAAGCAATTTCAATTTAATATGTAATAAATAATCCTTACATAGTTAAGGTTAGCTGGAGTACATAGTGCAACGTTTTGCACTCTTACAGTAAACATAAGTAATATTTGTACATAACGAAGCGAATTATATCACTGTTACTCATCTCAACTTTTCAAATAAAAAGGAATTCTGTTACTACTTCGTATCTACTTTTTTCGTTTTCAGAGAATCAATAAAGACGGCTTTGTACAGCGATAATAATAGAAAGGCTGCAATAAAGGAACTCCTGTCAGATGAGTGAATATTAGAGTGAGTATGTACGCAGCATAAAAATTAATGGGGAATGGCAGGAGTATGGATAAAGTACGTGCGATCTTTTTATTCTCAGTTTTTCCCTTGATGCAAAATATGGTTATCAGTGCTTTTTATGATCTCCTGATTTATTGCCATTTAGGAAAAGCATAGAACCGAAAAATTAGTTTGCCTTTAATAAAGCGAGAGAAAGATACCAGATAGCTGAAAGAATAGTATAGAATAGGAATGCACATTTCAAAGGTTCCGATTTTACTTTATGTACGTTTTTATTACAGCACGAGTTTCTTCGATTGATAGCAAAAATGGTATAAAAAGTATAATAATGTATATTGATTTCACATGATGATAGTGGTAGTGACCATTCACATCCACTTGAACAAGTGAATTGACCTCATCAAAAATCGAAAAAAAGAAGACCTTGAAACGAATAGCCATGAAAGCTAAACACGAAGCTTTCTGCATTCACTAATTGTTTAACAACAATAAAAACGTATACCAAGTTACAAACATAATAATATCCCATACATTCTGTATTCCAAAGAATTCATTAAATTTTTTCACCTGACCGGATATCATCCCTACAAATCATACACTCTATATACCTACTCTTTGCATCATCGCCTGATTGCATACTCGTGATTATAAAAGGAAGATGGACAACAATTATCATACTGCGTGTGACCGGGTTTAGAAATGAAGAGAGCAAAAATGCAGGATGTCGGGAAGGGGAATATAGAGAGATGTGAGGTTGGCACGAGCTACATGAGATGATTGAGAGTTGCAGAACCTACCCACAAAAAAGATGATAATCTTGTTAGCCAAACCAGAATTTGAGTTGGTTCAGTGCTGCAATACATAGCAAATATTCATTTCTTTCATAAATCTGTTTACAGATTGTGGTGGTGGTAATGATGATAATGATATTGACGGGGTAGAGCAGCAGGAGGACTACTACAGTGTAAAAAGTAAACAGGAGTAAGAATGGAAAACTTTGGAAAATCTTACTTGTTCTGCTGGAGAGATAAATGCTGGGTGTAAACTAAAATAATATTAAAAATTGGTGATGCAGGAGCAAGCAGAGAGAATAGAGAGCAAAACGAGAGCTTGATTAATCTATTCTTCAAATTGAGAAAATTAAGGGTTTTGAAAGCCCGTAAATTCTTTCATTTTCAATGAAATCATGGCTTGGGCAAACAGACATGTACATAAGTCAACAATGTAATATGATGAAGAGGATGATGCACACGCACACGTATAGACAGGCAAATAATAATACACTTCTGGAAGACAGCTTTGGCATTGTCTTTTTTTGGATTTTTTGATGAGTGGTGGAAAGACATACAAGAGCTATAATTCCATTCTTTTCCGTCTTTCTCATTTCTTTTCAGTTTGTTGTGCGCTGGATTTCTTCTGCTCTATCTAGTCATCTCCCTTCTTTCTACCCAGTGGAAATAAATAAATAAGAAGAATAAGGGCAAGAAGTTTGTCCTTCCATGAAAATGGCTTAGTCCCATGTATCTATTTAATATGTGTATTTTTCGTACAGCAAGTCTTCTTCATCATCATCTATTTACTATTCTACTTTTATATTTACTTTTAAGTTGCAAAAGGGAAAACAGATGAAAAGATCAAGATTCTCCTTGATGACGACGCAACGATGATGATTACGATGATCATGCTTTACTAGCGCATAAACCTGACAGAAAAGAGAGAAAGATATTTGAACAAGATGAAGAAGAAGTTGGAAAGAATAAAGAAAGAGAATGGTGACTGTGCTGATGATGATGAGACTGACGATGACAACGAGTTTGTTCAGTTCTGGTTGGTCACCTCTCAATATAAATTCCAGCAGAAGCAAGCACACGAATCAGCATGATGATCATCAGAAGTACTAGGAGCAGCAGCAACATCAGCAGAATTATTTAAGCTGCCACTGATCCCTTTTGTTAAGAAGCTCAGTAAAAACCTTTGTTGTAGTCGGCCACCATCACACCACACACACATACCCAGACTCTTAAAGATGTACAAACTTACGCATATAAATAGATATAGACAGATAAATAAATACATAAGTAGTGGAAGACGAAAACTACTGCATATGAAAGAGAGAGAAAGAGAGAACTGATCTTCTCCAGGGAGCATTTCCTCCTTCTCTCAGACAAACATACAACTCGCCGCTTTATTACTTTAAACATGTACACTCTCAAACTGAACTGTATTGCATCATCATCATCATCACTAGCCATACTATCCATCCATCTATCTATTCTTAAACCAGGCAGAGAAATTTTATTAGAGAAGGAGAGAGCTAAAAGAAGAAGTGAGACAACACCACTAACACTGCCTCAGTGAAATGAAAAGTTGGAGAAAAGAAAAAGGAAGAAGAAGTGGATGAGTCTCCAGATACAACAAGATGATGATGGTGAGAGGGAAAAAGACGATCAACTATATAAAATACTGGAGGTGGATGACTTGGGAGAAAAAGACAGAGGTGTTCCTGGAAAATGGGGAGAAAGAAAGAAGACGTGTTATTCATTTTGTTGTTGCAGCAGCATGTGCCAAAGTGATGGGATCCAGTCATCCATCCATCTATAAGTGCATAAAATTTATATCAACTACCAGCCAGGCAGAGGCCATGAAGAAGGAGTAAAGAATAAGCTAGCGAGAGGAGGATGGTCGGTTCAGTAGTGCGTGTGTGGTGGTGATGGAAGATGATGAGGATGGAGGTGGTGCTGGTGGCGGTGTGATGTGATCACTGATGAAAATCATGATCATCATGACGATGGTGTATAATCGACAGTATAAGTATATTAAATGTGGAAGAGAGAGAGAGAGAGATGATGATGATGTGGCCGTGGTGGCAACCCTGGCAGTGGTGGATTATGTCGTCTGTTAATTATTCTTGAGCTGATTTGATTTCCCATTTCCGTCTCAACAAAATGAAGAAGAGAGGATGAGGACATCACGATGAACGATGATGATATAGAAGAGTGAGAAAGAAGCTTAGTTATTTTTCAAGGACTACTCTCTAATGCTCATTCATTCCCTCGCTTGCAGTCAGTCACAACAACGCTCTTTTAGAAGAATCCGGTTGCATCGCACTCTTTAATTCTTCTGAGTTCGCCCTTTTTTAATTCTTCAGGAATTAAATATTTTGCTTCCGTTTTCTATATCCTAGCCGATGTATATACCTACGTAATATGTATTATCAGAGAATTGTGAATGATTTGCATTCCATGCCAGCATGAATCAAACACGTAAATATCACTTTGATATTATACTGATGCCGACGACAACTATGCTCGTGGGCGAATTAAATATGCAAATTATCGTATTAGCAGAATGGTGACAATGATAACGGATTGCAGGACTTGCATCATCCCAATCCTTTGATATGTCAATTTATTCAGTTCCACTTTGATCTGGCTTGAATCATATAATTGAGAGAAAAAATCACTACTTTTTTAAATCTGTTTTCCATTCAAGCATATATTTTTATCTTGATAATGCATATAAAATAGTACACCTGTATGGACAAAGCTTTCTAAAACCTCACGTATTGTTCAGAATGTTTGTGAATAAAGTTTGTTAGGAAACAACAATACAGTGAAAATAAAGATGTGAATAAGTAAACAAATGGTGATTATCTTCCCGGCATTCTATCTTTATAAATACTCGATATCGAGTTTATTTAGAAATGAAGAAAACCAGTTTCCTCTCGTGATCTCTTTCTCGAAGGAATATCATAGATAAGAGGGCGAAGGGAAGACTGATAATGAAAACTTTCAAAGTTTAAACTTCGTCTCTCCAACCCTCTCGCTTAAATCCACCGACATAACCCACACAGGAAATTTGTGTAGGTTTTAAATAAACTCTACCATCACTTCATAAGCCAGCAAGCATATTTGGCGATCAGAGTAGAACACATTCACTTACACATGCATGCATAATAAATGACCTTTCTTTTCCTTTTCCCTCGTTCAACTTTTCCTAATAATGTTGCACGCACCATCACACCCGGAGAAAGGAGCAAGCCATACCACCACCTCCACTTGTGCCATATCATCATCATCGTCCCCATCACCAAATCATTATGCATATACAATATCCAGTGTGAACGAACACACACTCTTATGGTGCAGGCTGAACGCAACGTGTGTATTTTTAATTTCCAATGTATCAGGTATACAATTGTTCGCTTTTAATAATCATAGAATTATAGAGAGTGTAAGGAAATCCAACGAAAAACTTGAAACAAGCTGTGATGTTGGTGGCGGTGGTGGATTTGGAGTGGAAATTGGTTCCGTCCGTATCTTTTATTTATACGCAATAATACAAAATGGAACAATACTATCGCATCAAACATTGCTCTGCTACTGCCGCCGCCGCTTGTTCTGTACGATAATTATAAAAGCTCGTTCCTTCCTCTCCTTCTGCAACCACCATCGCTCTGCAATGCTCCCTTTTCTTGGAGTTTTCGAAATAGATGTATCGAGAAAAGACGATGCTGCTGTTGTAAATGCGACTCTTGTAAAGAAATCGCCATCCTTCCGACAGTAAATACTACAAAGAAAGATCAGCAAGCAAAGTTTACAGTTTGCCCACTACGAGAAAAGGGAATAAAGAAAAGGGAGAGAGAACACGGCGTATAACCATGAAATGGCACCTTCTTAAAGATTCATTAGGGTTTGTTGAGTTTTTGCTCTTCTCCTCTTTCTCCTTCTTCTTCAGCATCGTTTTACATTATCACTTGGGTTTATACATTACCATAATATTATAATCATCGTCACTATCACAAAAGACAATCACCCACCTACCGACCTTCTATATTAATACGGCCGCCGTTTTCCACTACCTCGTTGATTAGAGAGAAAGAGAGAGAGAGAAACAGCGCAGTTGTTGCTACTTTACTCTCTCTCGCCTCTTGTGTTGCAATATGTATTGTATTCCTCGGATTTCTCACACGGTTCACAGGAGTTAATTCCCAAAAAAGTTTTAATAAGTAGAATCGAATGGTGTTCAGTGTGCTATATGCCATTCTGATGTCTTATATGGTTGATAGTGTATATCCATTTGGTATTATTATTAACAGCAAAGGACAGAACAGAGCTAACCATCTAAAACCCACGGAAGACCAGCGTGTGAATGAAGTATTATGTTCTCTATCGATGCATGGATGGACGAAAATAGAGAAACAACATGTTTCTCCAGAAGTTGGAGGTTAAAGAAACAAAGGAAGAAGTCGAGTATTGGGAACATATGCGGCAATTATTCCAGCAAGCATTTTGTATGCATTATAGCATGACGTAACGATAATAATAACAAAAATAAATGGGTTGCCACAACTATACTTGTACTGCATACTAGCGTATTTTCTTAATCTGTTTTATTTGGTTCAGGGGAACTTAAAGAGGTAGGAAGCAGGAATCAAAATGTATGTGTAAATGTGCTTGGATGGTTTCCAGAAAATGCTTTCATTCTTTTTTTGAGCAAAGATTATCCATCCGTAAAAAACCTGACGAAATTAAATGTAAAGTATTCTTAAAGTCAATAATAATAGGTGAAGTGTTTCATTTGATAAAAATGACATGGTCACAATCAAAGCAGAAGAACTGGTTGTGCACACGTTTCACCTTACTAATTTAATTACAACGTGAATACTGTATTTTTTATATATACATACACGATGAAAACCTATTTGTTAAAGTAAGACAGACATGCTCACATCGATCAGAAGAGTGTGTACTTTGGACAATAAAAAGGGAAAAAATGTAAAGAAGACAAAAAGCACCTCACGGTGCACACATTTATTTTATTTTCTTGGTTTGTAGTTAACTCATTTCTTCGTCATTCTTACCATCGCCATTACAACACCAGTAGCATCCAAGCCATTTCTTCTTTCTTTTTACTTCTTCAAATAAAAGTAAAAGAGATAAAGAGTGAGAGAGAGAATTGAAAAAATGCCATCGTCATGTGGGATGAAATAGTGCAACAATAACTCAGCGATCATAATAATTTGCTTAAAATCCATCACCTTCTTCATCTTCTACTTGGTTTTTTATTCTTTAGTAGTCCCTTTTCTTTGATCCAGTAGCTTTTTGGGTGGCGGCTCACCACTCTCTACTCACTCAGCCAGCCAACTATATGGATTGATTCCCTCTCTTTATCCTTTTCTTCCATGGTCTCTCATCTTCTTCACGAATGCGAACACGAAAAGTAAAATGGAAAGGAAATCCTCTCCCCCGTAGGCACTTTACACTTGTTCAAAAGAAACAATGTCATAAGGCAAAGTCAATGTACATAACATCATCATAGGTAATCACACACTCAAAATATAAATGCGGAGATTCTTAAGTTGTGGCTGCTCAACCTTATTTTTCCTTGTAAAAGCATAAACACACGTCGTTCATTTCACAGACAAATTTAGATGTTTTCTTTATATTTTCATCTATTCTCTAAACAGTGTATATATGCTCAGGTAAATGATCAATAAAAATACACACCGAGGTGATTTGATGTGAACAAGCCATCAAAAATGTAATATACAGTAGCACGCCAGCAGGAAAAAACATCATTGGCATCATTTCAATATGAAACAGAAAATCCATACCCTCCACCCAAGCCGTTTTTATCATCCAGTTCATCTTGTGTCCCAATTCTATTTTTTATTCTGTTTCTTTCTTTATAATTCCTCCGTCATGATTACTTATGCATAATAATAATACGATCCGATATTTTTTATGTATGTACGTATACTTCACAATATATAATATTTTATGTATGTATGCAGATTATTCAGATCATTCCAATAAATCAAATGAACATCATCATCGTCATCATGATGAACATTAGAAGTGGCAACAGTTGTGCTGCTGCTGATCAAGATGAAACACCTTTTCTTCTCATCAGCTTCATTCTCCTCGTATTCTCTCATCTGCATAAAATGTGTGGATAATAAGTGCACACACATAAATACAATAGTATTCATGCATATTATTACTGACGTTTCATTAATACGCCAAGGCAATGCATCTTATGTATGGCTTGTGATATTGTGTCATTCTTGTTATTACTCCCATTCCCAATGCTCTTTGTCGTATTGTCATTTTCTTCGTGGGAAAGAATCTGGTGCATATCTAATCAGTATTATTATTATTTATTCAAATCAACGTATAGAGCCAGAGAAATACAGAGAAAGAAGCATCGAAATTTTAAGTTTGATGATGACTAGATGTGTTCCCCATATACATATTTTCACATGTGATATGAGAGCTTTAAGACGACGATCAAGAAGGAGTAACCAAATGGAAGAAAATGAAAGAGCGAAAACGACATAATCGTTAATACAAAGTTATACATATACACTTATGATTGCCCTATACATATATAGCGTATACTCAATATCTACATAATAAACCTTTCAACCAATTTTGGATGTAGGTTTATTAGTAAAATTTATAATTGTCGAGGAGGATGAAGAGGGAGGAGACGGAACGGGAGGAAGAGATGAGACCGGCACATTTATGTATATTTGTCATTTTCTTATGTCGTTGCAATATTGTTTCATTTTATGGCATAATAAAAGCAAGGAGGCAGTGAAGGAACAAGTAAACAGATAAAACGTTGCGATAACCGATGGAAAATACAATAGAAAAAGTTGTCATTTGACTAAACACGGTAATTACCTGTGTGTCACATACTTTAATCGTCTTAGTCATCCTTTCAATGTGCAATATGACTAGAGGGTGTATTTAAAAAACACGAATGATTTTCCTGACTTGAACTTATGTAATCCAAACATTCTGAAATCAGAAGCGAATCAGTTTAAAATCAGACGCTGATGATCATGGTGATTATTGAAGACAATAAAAGCAAAGCAACAAATGACAGGATGCAGAAATAAATAAGAATATATGTAGGTAGGTAGTTGTCATCGTCGCCGATTTATTCTCGGCTCTGTCATCTTTCCTTCTGAAGTGAATGATTTTATTAAGAGATTTTTTTTCTTTCGTCATTTCTCACTTTTTCTCAAACAGCAATCTGTTGCTGCTGGCTGTATAGTTCACCACCACCCTTTTTTCTAACGATGAAGTGAAATGGAAATGACAAGAAGTTGTTTTCAATTGCCTCTTCTTAAATAAATGATAATCATAAAAACAGAGTGAAAAGGTGATAAAAGTAATAAACTTTTGCTTCTGTCTATCTGTGAGGTACAAAAATAGACAGCCAGACAAGTTGGTGCTGCCAATGACACTGTTGCGCTTGCATGCTTATTGCCACCGCTCTTGTGGCGGTGGTTATATGATGATGTTGAATTAACTTTTTTTTCTAACTGATCGCAAGTGCATGCTCTTTACCTAACCATAAAAAACAAGCAGTGAATTCAATTCGTTTTATATTCTGATTCTTTTTTTCCTCTTATCATCTCCACATCGTCATCATCAAAACCAAACGAAGCGCATAAAAAGTCATCAATAGATCAAACAAATTTAAACAATTTTTTTATTCGCTTTCCTTTTTTCCCTTGCTTTTCTTTATTTTTTTGTACATTCTGGTTTGGTTAGATTTTGGGATCCTCCTCCGTATTTCCATTTAGTTCAAGTTACATACATACTTTGAATATATGCGGCTATATATATATATTGGATATATTTTTTTGGTAAGTTTGACGTGCTCACTCAACAAGAAACCACATTACAACGAAGTGAAGAAAAGCAAAGCAAAAATATATGAATGGCTCCATTTTTTATTCCATCATTATCAGTTCAGTTTAGTCAGGAGCAGAAGCAGCATTGAACAGGAACCGTTTTGTAAAAGTTTATTTGAACAAATTTCATTTAACAGATTTCATGGCTGTATAACAACCAGTAGCACAACCGGTGGTGGTGGTGATGTGATGACGATGACAGATTTTTTACCTATACAACTCCTTGTGACTTTTTTTCTTTCTTTGACATGAACCATTAGTACAAGTTTATATCTTATTATGACGACCATGATCATCGTCAACAGCATCCTCATCATTTTTATTACCAAATTTCAATTGAGAATCTGAAGTCAAAGAAAAAATAATTTTATTGCTGAGTCACTCCCTTCCCATTTTATTGTTATTTTCAATTGAAAAAACTATATAATAAAATTATTCAAGAGGAGAGCAATGATTTTTTTATTCAATCGTGGGATAATCATCATCGTCTTCATGTCATGATTGCCAACTGCTGACTCTGATCATCATTTTGTAAAAAAGGGTGAGAATTAAAATAAGAAGGTGAGAGAGAAGCTGTATGATTGTGAGTCTAAAGAAGAGATTTGTACAAGTATGTATTTTAAGAAAAAATAAGAAGACTCCCTCCAGCAGAATGTGCAGCAGCAGTAGTAGTTAATTCAAAAATTTCCATGCATGCATATCGTTACAAGATTATTACTTGCTATTCTTGCCTGATTCAATTTCATTTTGTCAAATCATGGTTGGGTCAATGTATTTGTGTGAAGAACTAAAGATTATAAAATAAGCTCTCTGGATTGATGGAGTTGTTGATTCATCAAGTTTTTCTGATTTTTTTATGCTTCTGGCTCATAAATTGTGTAGGTGTGTCCATGGTTGTAGATGACAGCCGTGAAACTGACCAGTTCACACTCTGATCTGTCAAAAATAATATAGAAAATCAATTCCTGAATTTTCTGCATAGTAAATGGAGGCTCATCATTGTGGACCGCACAGCGAGTTTGTCAAATTTCCATGATTGTAAATAACATTGACGGTTATCATATCACGATGATCTTTATATTTTACGTTTTTTATGAATGATCAGAACAACATCCTTACCAAGAAAACCAGTAGCAACGTGTTGGCATGCATGAATTAATAAAAAATGTCTATACAGAAGGAGTCAGTATAAAGTTATTATTGAAAAAAGGATGGTGACGGGATACCACACCATCGCCATTCAAAAACAAATTTTTTTATCGTGATGAGCCTTCGTTGCCAAAGGGATAAAGACAGCCTCTCCCAAACTAATCCAATCTATCTACACAGCCTGTTTTTCTTCTTTTTTTTCTCTTTTATCATAAGAAGCGTACAAGCAAAGCGGCTAGATTTTTATAGCTAAGCTTGGTGACGACGATGATCACGACGACTAATGGTGAATGAGTGGATGACCACCACCGCAATCGAAACTCCACCGCAGTAATAATACGAGACAACAAATTCGAGACCACCTTCAATTCATGTATGCCGCTGCTTAATGTATTTCATCGTCCTTTCTTCCTTCATAAAGATTTTGAACGAGAACGAATGAATGTCTTACAAAACTTGTCAAGCCTTTTTCTCCCGTTTGCCTCTTTAAAGATGATTGTCGCTGATAATCTTATTGCTATTATTGGATTATTGGACAGTCTTTGTGAGTAAAAGCAAACGGTATGTTGTTGCACCATGTATGTAGGTAGGTACAATGTACCTCTGCGATTAGTTTACAATAAATTCGGTGATAAGTACAGACAGAGAGATGAAGAGGCAATCACACTGATAACTTGTAGACTGTGGATGATTTTGTTGTCTTCTTTGTCGTCACAAGAAAGAAAGTATTGAGGTGGAAAAGGGAACGGATGACGATGACTTGGTCAGTTTGATATTGCCAGAGGCAGTTTAAAGAATTACTAATCATTCATCACTTCATTTTGTTTGTTTATTGTGTTTGTACCTATTATCAATTGGGCAGCATTTGGTGACGATGATTTGGGACGTGTAGGAATGGTTGATGATAAGAATGATTAAAGGGTTACAATAATTGATAACAAAGCGCAACAAATAAAGCACAAAATCGCCACCGTCATCATTTCTATCATTATCATCACCATGCTCACATTTTCTATATAATCGACCACTTTCAAATTTATTTTCGTAATATGAAATGAAGCACCCCATCAACTCCAATTGATTTCGTTCTTCTGTCAATTGAACTCAATTTCTTTTAATCAATTTTTCCCTATTCATCAACATATTTTCTCACACAAATCGTACAAAGTATTCCTTTATGCAGTTGCTTAGCTACTCCTTCTTCTCATCGAACAACGTCGGTCTAATCGTAAGATGACGAGTACAATCATCGTAAATGATAAAAAGGAATTCAACCAGCTTGTTCGGTAATTTGTTACTTACAAAGATGTATAACATATTATAATAAGCTAATATGACGAGGTGATGATTACCCTTATTTTGGTTTTTTAATAATCATGAGCAGTAAGCAATATCAGATCTTTATGTATCCAATGCGGTTTTATGGTAGTAGTCATTCGGGTGTTGAGATTTCAATCGTTGTCGGTCATACGAAGAACCTTAATCCCGTAATAATTAACTAGCAGTTAAAACTTAAAAATATGCAGCCATAACTGATGCCTTCAACCTGTCATACCGAACTCATCGTCATCGTCATCTCTAATTAAAATCTCTTAAGCTACAAATTAAGCTGCACTAGCGCTGTGTTGCCTGAGAGCCAAGTCAAATGAGGCCATTGCTAGAGCCCACGATTTTTGTCAGATAATATGTTATTCTAGAACAAACAGGAACCCGACCAAATCGAAAGACTGCTTACGTTTTTTATTTTCATTACACACTAGCAAAAGCAAGGTGAACCGTGAACCAAGCATGTTGATTATGATATGCTATCGAAACACCGTTACAAGTATTTGCAATAATAATAAATAATTATAATGATTATGACAATGTGGCATGCCTGCGAGCGTGCACGGAAATCAGTAGGATGTTAAAAAGTAGGATCAGTGGACGAAACTGCAATTTTAAAAATAAATACGTATCACATGCATATTACGCGTCCATCTTTGATTGCAGTTGGCTGTTATTATTAATATTTTGTTTGTGATTGTAATTATTATTATTTCGAGTTTTCTAGTCAACTATCCATGTCGTCATCATCATCGTGATCAAGTTCGTTAGTTCAAGACGGACGATTCGAATTTAAATTTTTGTCAAGGTAAGGTAGTTTTTGAATCGAGCCAAAAATGCAAAAGTGAGCACTTATCCGCTTCCATAGCACCTTTTGCAAAAACAATATAATTTTGTAGTTTTTGCTAAGATGGTGTTTTAAGATGGCATGATGGCAAATGGCAACACGAATCGCCAAAATTCAACCAACCCCGCAATGAAATGGGAGCAGGTGTGGTGGTAGTGTGGCGTGATGTATCATGGTTTGTGTAACAAAATTATTTCAAAGAAATCAAATCTATTAAAAGCGTATCTTCAATCTTTTTTTACTGCATTTAAATATTCGTATTCATTCACAGGAGGACAACAGCTACTAGAACGATGGCATACGACGATGACCAAAAACCAACGACCATTTCCATTTATTTGTTGCATTTGCCATCATCATCATCATCGTGATGATCACATGCAATGATTACTTTTTGTTCTTGTCATGCTTCTCTTGCTTCTGTCGTTATCTTTTTTACTGTTTTTAAAACTTTGATGCTGCTTTTGCTGCGCTGGTCACTGACTTTTTGTCCGTCAGTGCCACCACGCACATCATTTTTTAAATACTCGTTTTTAGCTATTTGACATAAGCGAAGCGTTTAGCTTAGACACAAACAAGCAATAATAATAAATAATAACATTTTCCTGAATGATAGTAATAAAAAAGAAAAAAATACAATTATTTCAGTGGTGGTGGTATAAGGAAAAACACTCTGGCAAGCCTTAACGTATTTTTTCAAAAACCAAACTTCTTCACCGTCATCAGTCCTCATCCTTTGTGTCGTTGTCGTACTCAACCATTCCCTTTTTTCGTTTCCTTTGTTGTTTGCATCGCGTCTGCTATGTGATTTGAGTGAAAAAGCCACCTCACATTGACGAACTTGATTTTTAGATAATAATATTTAGAATAGGCAAAATTGTAATAATAATACCTATATTCCGTTTGATGTTTTAATGTTTATTACGAAGGAACGTAAGAAAGGTTGCCCGCAAATATTGCCATGTACAAAAACTAAAACATATCATTGACAAACGTGTGTCATCTCGTTTACATGCATTCATAGATGAATATATGCAACGTTTATTATTGACAGATAATATAATATGCCCGATATGCGTACTGTTTTGGGATGAAATGAGATTTCTTGCATGTTTTTGTATTGATTGATTCGCATTGTGTATTAGGGTGAAAATTCATTAAACCGGAAAATGGTCAATGTTTCTAGTAACTATTATGTAACTAATGTCACAGTCGCCATCGATGCCAATTTAACTAATACATGAATGTTTCGGCCCAATATATTCATAACTTGTCGTTCTTCTAGATTATGAATCTGGAATGCGTTATTATTATTGAGAGACAGATTATATCTACTGACCATGACACGATAAGTGTAACGCTCTAGCAGTCTTGAACGGATTCAAATCAAACCAGTAGGTAAAATCACAAAAGTTGTCGTTACCATGCGTGTGATGGCTTGGCTCTTGAGGTGATATTTTTGTTTTACAAAAAACAAAACGTTATAAAAAGCTATTAGGAAATGGGAGGAGGAGTTTGTGCCAAGATGTATGTATAAATAATAATCAGTATCAGTAGTAGGGAATGCAAGCAAAAAAATATGAGAAATCTGTGAAGCAATTCAATGAAATAAGTGGAATACAATGTGCCATGCGATGCGAGTGGTTGGTTATGTTATAGATAGTCAAGTAGTCGTTAGAGTTTTTAGATGTTATATATGTTTAAGAACTTTTCGTGTAATATTTAAAAGGTACCTACAGATAATAATAATAATAAATAGGTAAGAGGGAGAGGAGCAAGCCAAGCTGAACGGAAACGGACTGATGATGATAGTGATGCTCATTGCATTGTTGTTGTTATTGTTATTATTGCATTTATTTTAACCAAAAAGCAAAGATAAATACTCTTACAGGCACAAAGAGAGAAAGAAAGAGAGCAACGTATCATGATGAGAAAGAAATATATAGGAGCTGAGTGACTCAGGCAGTGTTTTTTGGTTGTAAAAAATCCTTTTTTCTTTCTGCTCAGATGATTCACTGGACATGCAAATCGGAAGCCGGGGAGACAGATGGACTCAACTCAAGAAAGGAGAGAGAAGAAGGATAAAATAAATGAGGGATGTACATGCATCAGTACTCTCATTCCCGTCTGCACACGATACGATAGCAACCAACTAATAATATAACTTTGTCGAGTAAGAACAATTGCTCATTTCGAGTAATAATTTCACGGAAAAAGTACAATAAATGTTACGAGTTTATTGTCTACCAGAGGGAAGTTCAGAACGAGAAGCAATGAACAATCTCTGAAAATAAAAATTAGCTGAGCTGAGCAAGAAGAAAAGGAGCATGAGCCGCCCGTAGTCTTCACGTTGATGATGATGAGCCGTCGGAGATTTTAACTGGTGATATGACAAGGGGAGGACGACAACAATGACGAGTGTATGGTTTAAGAAGAAGCTATTTAAAATAGGGACGATGATTCTTGCTTGTGAGCTCGAGTCAAGTTCAGGTTATTTTTAAACGGTAACGGGTAAACTTCCGTTTTACAGGCGTCGCATTGCATTTTCATAAAAAAACATGCATGTTTTAGGGAACAAAGTGTCCGCATGTGGCTTTTAAAACGATGAATGTTAATATACAAAATTATATTAGTTTTAACTTTTATGAACTGTTGTCATTGACCATCGCTATGTATATACTTAGATAACCTTGTTTATTTTCTGTACGATTCAGACCACCTATATTTATACATATCTACTATTACTCCATTGTCTTTTTTGTCATGTTTCTATATTGTAAAAAGAAATACAGGTCCATGACAGCATGAAAAGGCATATTCCTTCGGTGATGCTCAACCAACTATTACCACACTACATCATGTGGTCGGTTATTTGAAGCAGTGGTTTTTTGTCTGCATGTGTACTTTTACTGCAAACAATATCCTTAATTATGAAGATGAATCATACGTGATAAGACACGTACCAAAACTCAGAGTCCCGTTAAAGAAGAATCTTACCTATCTTACAAAATACTTAATATGATTTTCATAATTTTCTACTTTTCATGCTTTGATAGAATTTTTTTTACTTATTTTCGTACTTTCCTTCAAAAGCTACATATATTGCTTGATGATGTATGGTAATTTGTGCTAATTTAGCCCATCGACAAAATGAAACCAACTGAAAAGTATAGTTCTACCAAATTCTAAAATAAGGAAGCTTTTACCATTATACACGGTAGATACTTAATTAGCACATCATTGCTAAAAGTTGCTCAGTTGAAATCAAAACTTTATTTATCAGTACATGCACTTGTGTGTTTATAGGAGACTTGAGAAAAACGTGTGCATAGCAATAACCAACTGTCCCTAATTATCAACAGCCACCACCAACAGAACAGTAAAACTACGCGTACAGTAAATGTGCACAAAATACAAAATGTATATTTAAATCATACAATACTGCACTACCGTTTTGTTGTCTGCTCCCAAGCACGTCGTGATGTGATCTTGTCTTGAAATCACATAATGATTTCCTTTTTGGTCATAACACTGTACATTAGATATATACATATTATTTAAGGATCTCAACTTCTTTCTACAGAAAAAGGAGCAGAGGAGTTTAAGTATTTTTTTGCAGTTCATCCGTTTTTGCCACTTCCATTTGACTCATACTCCTCCCTCCGATGCATCTTTGTGTAGTTACAAAACCAAATCAAATTCGTGTAATTTGCTGTTTTCATTCTTAATATACAGTAAACACATAGGCTGAAGGAATATAAATTATAAAATATCAGATGAACAGTAGGAGCGTGAATTTTCTGTTTGAGCTCTGCCAGCCAGTCAATGATGTACGTATATGGTCATTTTGCCTGCCTTATTAAATAAAAAGCAAAGGTAATTGAACGGGAAAATCCTAACTAAATGTAAAATATAATAATAAATACCTATGCGTTGTGTAACATATAAATAGAAGGGTTACATATTTCTAATTTTTATTATACAATATTGTTATATAATGTACAATATTAATGATCATGATCATCGGTGTAAAAAGCAGATTCTTAGTAGATACCATCCAAAGAACTAGTGTGAAGAGCTTATAGGGTTCCATCCAACAGCGGCCATGATAATGGAACAAACATACGCACACTACCTAAACACATACATACCAATGTGGAAAACTCAAAACGTCACATTAGTGATAATAGTAATGCTTGTACCGTACCTCCCGAAAGCGTGTAAGGTCTGTCTGTCTGTGTATTCGATATCGCAGAAACTACTTAATTTGCCAATTGACACCAAATTTGGTACACAACGGTTGACGGTAGCCGTTACGATTTCAAAATGCAACGTTTTCATGTGGGTTATGATTGATACTCCATTTTCAGCCAATAAAAACAACTTGACAACAATTCAAAAATTCATAAAAAATCGAGCATATGCCAGTTTTTAAAAATATCATGCTCGTCTTGTATCTTTTGAATGCAATGTAATTCTGTTGATCTATTTTAAATAAATGGCAGCATATGACAAGATGTGCTTTCGGGAGTTGCATCTCATGGTTTACACTCTTCTAGTTTTATTAATGAACCGGCCATAATCCACTATATAATGGACGCAATGGCAATAATATTATTAGCCCAGAGTAGATACAATTTTTATGCGTATTATTACGACTAAAAATATCAGATAGGTAAGTCATTTCGTCCAAATATGTATAGGTACCTATAGAAATATTATATCTTATGGACATGACAGACGAAGGAGTGTGCACTCAACCAAATCATTGTCCATTATCTGTGCAGAAGAAACACACTGACCCCTGACCAGATCAAAAGTAAAGATCCACTGAGGGGACGGTTGGTTAGTTACATAAACCAGAAAAGGCAACGAAAATCAGGCAACCGAAGAAATAAAATTAACAAAGACATTCACTGGACAAATTTGCTTCTTTATTTTTGTCCAGTTTTCCCCCATTCCCTCATTCCTCATTGCATTCACATTTCACACACCATAAGTATTACTATTGCATTATTTTTGTCTTTTACTAGCTATAAGAGATATGCTAAGAGAATAAAAAATATAATGTTCAATTAGAAGAGTGGTACTCTGCTATATACAAGAGAAGAATTAATGTTGCCTTTTTGTATCTGTTGATGAGGATCGTCCGTGTACAGAGCAACGACAAAACATGGTGTGGTACGTACTGTGATGCGATGACGATCAAGCAATAAATACAGTGCAACACAGCAATCCCTGCGAATATGGAGATAGCGAATAAAAATGCTCTCATTCACTCGCGTAGTGCGAGAAGAGGACAGTTCTGAGAGAGCTACTCGTTTATTCTAGAGGTTTACGAAGAAGATTCATAAGCGAGATTCCCATGTTGATCCACCAAGCCAGAGCAATCTGTTCTCCATGATGTGTTCCACCAAAACCAAAACGACAAAATAAACGAACCGTTTACAATAAAATTGCCAAAACATGCCATTAATTCATTAGAAGAGCCAATGCTATAGACTCAATAGGACTCGTCCTCTACTCTCTTTATATGGGATGCTTTCTCCATATCTGGTTTTATTAAAGAATAAAAGCTATTGGGATTTTCTGTGGTATTCTACCCATTTATATCAGTTGCCACTCAAGAAGTTGCTTAAAAATTGCAATTTTTGTTTGTATGTATTTACTTATTTCACTTGCAGCAGATCGACTTATCAGGTTTGTCTACTCGAATTTTATGCGGTAACGACTGCTACAGATACACATGTATAAATCACATTTAATGTCGTCACCACGAAATCTTCATCATAATGTGTCAAAACAACAATAAGGATGATCACCAACAACAGAAATAATGTGCACAAAAAACTGTCTCAATTCAAGTATGTGTATGCATAACTAACCGCAGAAATTATCACGTTACTCTGAATAATCATAATAATCTTTGCATTGTAAAAAGGCAGTAGAATACATATATAATGATATCATGATGGTGTTGCGATACTGGCCACATTTTTTACTGGTTTGACTTTGAAGAGATAGTGTTCAGTTTATAGAATAAGTAAACTACCACATCTGAGCAAGAAACACGTCATTATCATTCACACAACATTCATGCACAAACGGTTCAATTCAATGCAACAATGACTAAATTTTCTAAAAGTGTTTTTGATAAATAATCGTAGCGATAATAAATAGTAACAATAATAATGATGAAAAAGACGATGACAATGATGATGGGAGTAAAATGTGAATGCACTTTTCTCCCTTTTTTTCTTCATGGCTTCCGTTCTCATCATCTCTCACTTACTTTACTCTACAGTCGACTAGGTAGCTAGCCATAAAAATCACGATCATTATCAGTGTGAATGATTGTACGCGACACTAGAATGTCTTTAAAACCTTTTGTCATCATCATCGTCATGATCGTCATCTTCATTATTATTATTTTTTGTTATGATTGCGATTGCATATTATTGCCACTAGTCCACAAATCCCTGTCACAAGACATCACATCATGAACACAAATTTTACGTGTAAAGTACACTTTTATATCTGGGAAAGATGGTGTGGTGATAGGATGGTGGTGAGGGTTTGACAGATATGAAAGCAAGGTGGATTGTTTGTCGTGCAATTGGATTCTCACGATCAGCATGATCATCATCAGCTTCACAATCGCAATCATCACATTATTACACAGATGAAATAATAATCGTCATCCTCGTCATCATGATCAGAATGAACGAAAATGAAAGCATGTAATAATACCATTGCAATAATACGAGGGAGGAGAAAAGGAAGAATCTGGTAGGCGGCAGCAAGGAGCAATGGCATTATCATCATCCCTGAAAAAATGCATTAGTAATAATGTATCAAGCATACATAATACGAATACAATTGATGATATACTGGGAGCAAAACAGAGTTGTAAGGAAATGACGACTGATGACTGAGAAAGAAAATTAAATTGGAAAAATAATTTTGTGGAGTCCATCCACGGTGAAGACAGCGGAATCATTGAGCTACATGAAAGAAATAATTGCACGGGATGATTTCGATGATACACTATTTATTTGTTATAATGAATACAAATTATGCGTATAAAGAAGACAAGCATTTTGTGATGTAACATTTAAAGAAGCCGATGATACTGCCAAAAATCATTGAGCAAAAGAAGAAATCACCACCGTGTGAATAAAGAAACGACACCGAAAGAATGAAACTACTCTAGTCAATGAAGTAAATATGAAGATTATTTTGGAGTTATTCCGGTCATGGCTATGGAGGAAAAAAGCTGTTTAATGTCGTTGTAAAGGATTAGTTAAATTATAAATACCCTTGTGGGAGGTTGTGGTGGTACATCTACATTTTATGGATAGGTAACACTTGGCCAATGTCATCAGAGAAAAAATGAGTGGAGAATGGAGAGTATGCTCGAATATACAAAGTCATTGGATGGAATCAGAATGGAAACAATAAAAGATCAAAGCTGAAAAGTAAGAAAATGTATTCGAGCACTACTAAATGAGAGTACAGATAACTTTATTGTGTTAAACCCCGCATTTTATTTTGTTTCTTGACACTCCTCACCATTTTCCAGTAGTAGTGAACATAATCATAATCATTAAGAGTTTTATGCATATGCATCCTAAGCACTGTGTACAGAGATAGTAAAAAGGATAAGATATTTATTTCTAGAAATTGTGTAAGGAGCAGTTCCAATGAGCAATTAAGATTTCCATTCATGGTGTGTTACAGTAATAGTAAAAATTGAACGGGTGCAGTGCAGATCTGTGTAGACAGTAGGTTAACAGTTGCCACGTCATTGTCATGCATAAAAAGGCCGTGATTTTGGTTTTTAGTTACTTTGCTCACTTTTCATTTGTTGACGTGAATAATGCATACGGTAAGTAAGTGTAAAAGACATTGGAACAATTCCAAAGAAACAGGAATCAGGAATGATCGACATCGACCAGTGAAATGCTTAAAATGTAAGAGATACTCGGTTGGATGGAGGATGATATCCATTATCTCAGAAGTTGTTGTCGTGACTATGACAATTGGAAAATCCCAAGAGTGGCTCAAGTATTTCTGCTAAAAGTGGAAAGAATTAAATGTATTATGCCAACCACCATCCACAACCATCATCGTCTTCATCATCAACACAATCGTTGTCGCCTTTTCTTCTCTTCCTCTCTTCTTTCATTATCATTTCACATCTTCTCATGAGAAGATCCAAAAAACCAAACACAAGAGGATTGAAGGGAAGTATTGCTCCTGGCCTGGCTTCCACCACCGCACCGCTACCATCATAACCAAACCAAATCCATTATTCTTCTTGTTAAGAAGAAAGCGGATATAAAGAAGAATACGAGAAATCATCTCTCCCAGCACACTTTGGCAGACAAAGCATGGCCAATACAACTACTGAAGAGGAGAGAAGCAAGATACGTAGAAGACGAGAGGAAGATGATGTTGATGACTGTGGTACTGTTTAAAATGCATGCATAAATTATGGGAAATCCTTTAGATATGCAGATTTGATATCTGACAGAAGAAGACGAACAAGAAAATTTCTAATTCTTTCCGTCTTCTGCCAACAAGACAACGCAAAAGAACCATGAGGCCGGTAGTGGAGGAAAAAGAGCTCGATTTCTCCTCCACTTTTTAGCCTACAACCCATCCGTTTTGATTCCTTTTTCCTCCGTCAGCCAAAAAGAACCTCATCATCACTACCAACCAGTCATCAAAATAGAATATGATGTTGATGATGATGACGCCTTTGTCCAATGAACTATGCATGCAATATCATCAAAGGCAGTCAGTCTGTCAGTGAATCTCGGGTTGCCGAGCTTTTTTGAGGAAGAAAATACAAGTGAACCTGTGACTGAACTTTATTCTTTTCCAGTTTCCCTCAGTCTTTTCTTTTCTCTCTCTCCCATTCCTACTATTCCGACTTTGACTGTAACTCTCGACGCATTTACGTTGCTGTTTTACAGCTTAAAATAATACATGAAATATTAATGTCATTTCATATTCAAAATTTTCCCATTTCTCCATCGTCGTCATCGCCATCCTCCTCTTTACTTTTGTGATGCATGGAATGCCAGAGGGAATGAAACTGTGTATTTTATATTATTACAGTTATTGATTAAGCTTTACTGACTGTTCCAACTCCCTTATTCCTATGCATATCTATTCCCCTATAAATATATAATATACTTCTATGTATTTACTCATTTCATTCATCTTCTTTTCCAACGTTTCACATTAGAAAGCAGTCAACTCACATTGTTTCTCAGCAGGCATAGCGACACTACAATGAAATTTTCAAAAAAAAATCCACTGGCTAACTTTACACTCGATTCATTGCTGGTGTTGCTGTTGTTACACTCTGTCCCGTTGTGCATATAAATTAGGAAGGAATCAATGAATAATATTCCTCTTGAACAAAAAAATTAAACGAAGCAATTGAATGAACGGGGTAAATGAATGAAATGAAAGAAGAATGAGAGAAATTAATTTATGCAAAGTATTCAAATTTCTATTATTTATACGTACATATACCTGCCATACTCATCTATCTACCTATATTCTGTACAAATGTAAGTACGTTTCCTTCCTATCTCACAGTCGTCTCCTCAGAATGACACCAGCTTATACAATGGTTTAATTGGACATTTCGTTTCAGTCATAAAGAATTGCTTTAGGAAAGAGTACAACAGAGAATGGCAATAATAACAATAATAATAATATTGCATATTAATGAATCATTTTGAATTAATAGGTGTGTATGTATGCTAGTAGAGATGAGAAGAGAGAGAGAGATGGATTTTTACTACACCGTATCATGTGATTGCTGACGACGATGGTGATGATTATGAAAACTGTATTAGTTTATATGTATTATCATGTATCGGTATGTTTGTGTAACCCTCTTTGTTCTTGGTACGTTCACGTTCCTCTTAAAAAGGTGTTCGGCAGAGAGGGAGAAAAAGGGTAGCGCTGGTATGACGTGACAAGCGCAACATGCCAAATCTATAATAATAAAAATAATATAATGGTCCTGTGTGTTCTTCATATCGAAAAGAAAAAAGGGTTCCCAGAGGCTCTGTTTACCCTTCTGGCCAGATAAAACTGTGCTGTACGGTGGTGTTGGTGTGATGATGGTTATATGGTCGTGTTATAGTTATAAGAGAATGCACCAGCAATATCAATCCACACCACCACCCTGATATTCAGTTTTCGCTCCTGACGTAGTATTTCTGTCAAATTGATTTTTTATGTGGACAAGATCATCATGATCATCATCAATCAAATCAATGCAAGGCATCACCAGCTTTCCCTGTATATGTACATATATACAAGTAAACTAATAAAAAATATGTTTATAGTGTAGTGTCTTTTGCCTTGCACAATGTGAGTATATTTACATGCAGGAGACAAAAGACCGCTACCCAACTCACTCAAAGTACACTGTTGCAGTGCAGTGTAACTATGCAAATGAGATAGAAAAATATTAGATGAACAATGAAAAAGTAAAATCTTTTGAAGCTGCATAACTGCTTCGACATAACACACAGGCCATGAAGGCAAAGCGTGGAACAGCAATAAAAACCTGGCTACGATGATGAGGAAGGTTCTGCTGCTGATAAGGCTGCTCCTTAAAAACTTATTGCTACTATATAAAATACTTAAATTCATAAGGCATTACAGACATGAAGTTTTTATTCCGATCTATTAATTCCTTCACATGGATGGGTCTCTTGCGAATAAGCATCTATAATCTATTCCTTTCTCAGTCACTATCTCACACATTTCTCTTAAAATAAAATTATTTTTCAAGGAAACGTAAAGGTGCACTGAAGCAGTAGTAACTTGTGAAGTGAACGCAAAAGTGCAAGGCATAAACAACGAACAATTGTTTCGGTGATGATAATGGTAGCGTCTTGGTGTTCCTCTCTCTTTCTGTTTCCCTTTTTTATCCTTCTTTATCTGCCCAGTTATTGCATATCATAAGTAATCTATTCGTGCACCTAAAGCAGATATGAAAGTTGTTGTTGTAAAGCTATTGAAAGTTTTAAAGTTCCGATGCCAATTTCTTATGCTTTTTCCTCGCCGAGGAGAAAATAACAATAAATATTTTACGGAAAACAAATCGAAAATGAATGAATGAATAAATAATAGTGAAAGAACACTGTGTTGTAGTAATAATAAGTAGAAATGACAATAGCAATGTAGCGGAAAAGGAAGAAAAAGAAAGGATGGATTTAGTTGACAACTCACAACGTGAGAAATGTATTGTAAATGAATGACGGGAGAAAGAAGGAACAGCATAAAATATATAATCCATAAATATTATACAACGTAAAATTTTATTATTTCCGTGCCAGCTCATTTGCATTCCCTCGTCCAATTCTTCAATGTTTTGATATAGTGAATGGAACTGTACTACGAATGAGTATTATCACACTTTTCTGTATTTGAATCAGTGATGGATTTAAGCATTATCATTTCTTCGTCCATCATGATAACTGTAAAGACTTAAAATAAAATACGGATTGAATTCCACCAGTTTTTTTCTTCATCTCATTTTTCCTGTTTTTAAAAGCCGAGTCCGTTTTTACTAACACTAAACCGGCAAACTTTTACTTATCCTTCTAATGATTTCTATTAAAGTTTTCAACGTTAGAAAAATATAAGCCATTTCAGTTTTTTCTATCTAAAACAGAAACAGTACGGAAGTCCGCTTTATATAAGTTCTATGTTTAAATATTCCATCGTTATTATGATTAGTGATTCCTTTAAATTATGCATATATTCCATAGGGAGTCAGTCGCATCCAACTATACGGAGAGAGAAAGAGAGAGAAAGCTCTTGTGTGAAATGAAGAGCTGTAACCGAGAGTCTGCTTCTTCTGGCTGTAAAGCTCTTATTTGAGCAGAATAGCAGCAGCAGAGCCATAAACCTGCCTAATGATAATGATAATAGCTACAACGCAGACGAGTGCAATACATTTTTCATGCTAAAGCCTTTTCGTCCTTCCTGTTCGCTCTGTATCGTATTGACGTATTTAATATGCATAACAATAATGATAACAAATATATTTAGATTTTCACTCATTTCCTCCAGTATATAGTGCTTCACTCACATTTATTATCCATCTGCAGAAGAAATAAATCATACAGCCTGTGTACTCATTTTTAAACTGGAATATTAACCATACTGCGATACCCTGAATCGCAATCGTTTATTTATATTTTATTATTTAAAATAAAAACTTCATTTCATCATCATACCCAATGAGTCTTATTCCCACTGAGTATTATCCTTATCATCATCCCAGTATAGATTTTTGAGAAGCAGAGCAGATGATGCGGAGAGAGAGAAGCGGAAAGGAAAATGAAGAATAAGACGACATACATATTATACAACCAACCACCAACACAATTTTCTGTTGCTTCAACGTCTTTCTCCACTTCTCTGCATGCATATTATTTAACTGTTCGAAAATGTAATGAAACACTCCCGTTCCCTTTCTCTTTGTAGAGCAGCAGTATTTATTATGCATATGCAAATAAACTGAACGATGGTGGTGGTGGTGAAGAAGAGTAATTCCCATTTCCTTTTTCCCAGGGATTCCGATGAATGATGATGATGACAACGATGATATAAAATCGTACATTTATTCTTTTCATTTTACTAATACATCGCTGTTGTTATTTTTTGTGGTGGTGGTGATACTAAAACTCAGATACAGTCTTGCTTCCCCCTTCCTCTCTTTTTGTTTTTTTTCTTCTTTCCCTTTCCAATTCTTTTACTCTGTCTTTGATGATCGGTTACTTCAATGAATGCATATGGACTTTTGTAGAAGGAGGAGGGTGATAATGTATGTAAGTGATGATGACGATATGGGCTTTTAGAATGAGAGAAACTATATATGAACGAATTCTAGTAAATATGACGACTAAGGAAACGCGATCATTATTTCAATTCTTTGATTGATGCGCTTTTCCTATTTATTTCATTGTATCAGTAATACTGATTCAGTAAAGCTAATATGCATATTGCATACTTATTATGCAAAGTATCTACTTGTTCTCTTCTTCCATTCTTCTTGTTCGATTCGATTCGGTTCTGCAGTAGAATCTGCTACTCACCTACCAATAAATTCAATCCAATGAATGGAATAATTTTAATTCCCGAATGGATAAATACCTCAATGATCAAATATGCAGATTTTTAAGTTAGATTGCCACATTGTACTCATACTCTTATGCACTTACCTATCTGCATACAATAATAATAAATATTCATTTAAAGAAAGGAGAGTCATTCTCTCCAAGCCCATTCATAATTGTCCCCCTTCACAACATCAACGCAACAAACGAAACAATTCATTCTCTTTTTTCTTCGTGATTGTGATCAGCAGAAAGAGAGTATAGTGGAGTAGGAATTAGGAATGAATGAAAATGAACGGAACGAATAATAATAATATGGAGGAAAGGAATCAGAATCGTATGTGAGGGTATGCAAATCCATAGCTCATTAATATGCATGCATTAATAAATACTCTTTTAAACTGCGTGACACAGAAAGAATGAGTACTGTATAATATAAACTGAGTACTGTCTTGCATACTCATATTCATTTAACTGAACGCATTGTAATATATTTTGGCCATTGTAGTTGATTGAGCCAAGGCGATGTGAACTTGCAGAAAAAATAGTTTCCCAGCTAGGAAAAACATTTTGAGTTGGATAAGCTGTGAGAGTATATCTGTATTATATTAAAAAATCTCATTATTCCAAAGAATATATGCTTGATCAAATTGATTGATTGATTATTACCTACTCTTAGGATATGAATGTTAAAAAATCCAAAATAGAAATGAGTTAAGCTGTTGCAATTTTCATGTATTGCACAATTTGATAAAATCTTTCTCAAGTGTTGGCACTCTGTACAAACTGGAAGCAGTATATAGCTCACTATGACTGTTTATTTTTTAGTAAATTAGAATTTATCGAATAATCTATAAACTGATTCTAAACACAGAACAACATGCTCATTATATTTTAAGAATCTAATAATAATAATAAAAATAATAATACTAATAATAATAATATAATAATAA
>JAHZMV010006830.1:0-28076 GCA_027743765.1 Coecobrya sp. COE2
CTTCCCCCCATCCTCACTATCACTCCCCCTCACCCTCTTAACAGGAGGAGCAGGTGGAGGTGGTCTAGTCTTACTACTAGGACCAGGTCTCCTCCTCTGCTGCTCCTGAACACTAGAAACCTGTTCCCCACCCGACGACCCTTGTCTATTCTCCCTCTCCCTCACAACATCAACACGAGTAATGTTTATACTAGGTCGTTGTACAGTGTGTCCAGACACCATCGGCAGTACTGCTTTCTTCGCCTTCTTGTCACGCTTATCTTTACTAGGGGATGAGGTGCTCGCTGCTTGAGAATCCTTTTTGCTACTGCTCGGTCCAGGTCCTGTGCTGTTATTGTTACTCTGGCACTTTGAACACGAAGACTTGTTGGCAGATGAGGACTCGATCTCTGACACGTTCGAGAGCACGTTCTTCAGAATCCACTTTACTTGAGCTGCGTCGTTTACGATCTTGTCGAGGAGGTCTAGGCCGCGGGAGGCTTCGGCCTAAGGACAACAACGTTAACATGGAATGTCATTTAAGTAATTAATTAGTTGTTATAATTCAAATTTAATTAAAGTATTCCAGTTAAGTGTACTGACCTTGAGATCAGCAAAAGCAGCGGTAGCACTAGCCCCACTACCACCTCCCCCGCCATCCCCCTTGCCACTATTATGCTTGTTAGAGTTGTGATGGTGGTGGTGGTGGCCACTTCCGGACCTGTGATTTGACGACGCTGCGTTGTCGCGCATCTCTCCGTGAGGGGGAACACGTGGGGTTCTGAAACAGACAAGATAATTTACATAATTAACTGAAGAATAACGTTAATCAACTGCCCACAAATGGGGTTGTTAAATAAAGTTTAGTTTATTACGTACCCCGACTTGATTTTTATGCTGGTTTTACCGTTGTCAAAAGACTTTACGGGAGGTTTTTACTTTACTGACATGATAATTTATGCTCCTCCTCCACTTATACTAACTGTCCAAAAACCAAAGCAAATTAGTTTACTCCAGTTTCGTTTAGCACACGACTTCTAAACCTTGAAAGCACATTAAAAACCGCAAAACACCTTTTTGTTGAATTTTGTGGTGCACAATAAAATTAGGAACACAGACAGTCGAAGAAATTACATAATATTTTCGGCAAAAAGAGGGAGAATCAGCCAGCAGCGGATCAAACACAAGTTGTGGCACAAGAGATAAAAATAGAGACGTGGAAACGTGAGTAAAGAAGTAGCTGAGATGAGTGGGGTTTGCCAGACTGGAGACTGGAGCAAAATGGATGGCCGTTAATTTAATTGGCAGTTGAGAAACATTATATTTGGTCTGCTCAAGACCAATGTAAGAAATACTGTATCCATACAGACAGGCCAGTCGAGAACGAGAAAAAATTTAAAAAAAAGAGTACCAAGTAAAAACGAGAAACTTTTTTCTGCTAGTGACCCCTTTTTTACATAGAAATCTCAGATATTTATAATTTATATACTGTTTTAAGTTGGATATTGACAACGAAAGTCGTTGCCAATGTCAACCACTAAGGTGGGTGCCAGAAAAAATAACTAGAAACACTATATAAATTACAAGTATCCGAGATTTCTCTGTTAAAAGTGGGTCACTGCCAGAAAAAGTTTCTTATTTTTACTTGGTACTCTTTTTTTGAAATTTTTTCTCGTTCTCGACTGGCCTGTCTGTATGGATACGGTATTTCTTAAATTGGTCTTGGTTTTGACAATCAAGAGCTCTTTCATAGCACATAAATACATTGTACAATATATATTTATGTAAGTAGATGGAAGAGCTTGAAATCAAATCTTACGTAATAATCATCCAAAAATAAATTATATTAACACCTTGTTTAAATAAAATTGATAACCATTCATACCAAAAATAAAGTTCTACAAAGAACAGTGTTAGGTTATGTCCTTAGTTTCTTAAAATTGAAAAAGATGCAATTAATTATGTACGTGAAAATCTATTCTATTGGACTGACTGTAAACCAAGTGTTTTAAACATGAGATGTGAATTATGCTTTTAGTTTTGCATCTAATATACTATCGACTATGGTATAATATCGCATAATATAATGAATTAAATATATGACACACTTTTCATGTTTTTATTTTATTTTTCCTTCCAGTGCATACAGAGCATTCTAGGAACTATAATTCAGGTATGTACCTCACTAATACAAAACTACATTCGGTTAACTATTTTATCTTCTAAAGTCTATAGCTTCAAAGAATGTACAACATACGGCGTATGTATTACAACTTACAACCCCAAACATTTCCTTTTTATCCAATTCACTTTTTTCTTTCATTCAAGTCCATTTGTAGCACCACTCCTACAGTCACTATAGTGCACTATACTACAAGTAGGTGTATAGGTACGAGCCACGACAGAATATAATATTCAGTATGCACAAGGCACCACTTTCACCTCATTTCTTATGCAACATAAATATTTTACATTTATATCCTTTATCCTTCCTTCCAGCAAGCTCATTTTCTGTCTTGAGTAACATGAAAAACCATCCATCCCAAAATATGCACTTCTGTTGCCTTACATCAATCCACCCAACTCTTGTGTCTTGATATTATTTTCCTGTTTACTTCTCTCTACAGTTCTTTCTACACTTTCTCTGTCTTATCCTCCCAAAATTGGAATTTCATGTGAATGCGAACACATAACTTAAATGTACCATATACATACAACGTAGTCATTTCTTGTGAAAGCAATGGAACATTGAAAATTAAATATGACATTTTTCCTATTTCCTTTTATCTTTTTTATTTAATATCACATCACATCCCCATTTTTGCATCCTATATAACTTGATAACCATCTCACTGTGTTACTAGTCACGCTTTCTTTTCTTTTTTCTGGATCCAATTTCGATGCTGCTGCCTGGCGTATCCCGCTGCCAATATATACCACATCACACGCGCATGATACGCGATTTGTTTGCCTTTGGTTGATCTGCTCCCGCTTCCTCTACCACCATCAACAACAAAGGCCTTTATGGTTGGTGTCGTCTTCACGAAAATGAGCCGTCCCAAAAAGCGAACCGAGACGCTTATGTTTAGTCGTCATGCAGTGATAAACAAAAGGGATGGGAACCTAACGTTGCAAATCCGTGTGGGCGACTTGAGAGATCAGGTAAATATGATATTACTACTGTACCATGTTACAGCTTTAACATTGAACCTGGCTTTCTTTCTGGTAACTCTGTTACTTTTGAAGTGGTAAAATTTAATCTACTAATGTGTCAAGAGAGACAAAGAAAGAAAATGTCATGTAACACGAAAGGGAGGAGTGTAGGAGAGATTGCTGCGAAGGTGTAAATGAATTGTCATTACGTTACCTTTAAGAATAAAAAGCTTCAAAGGTAAAAGAAAGAGGAGAAAGTGATATAGTGTTGGCGTTACCACAACCATCCCTGCCATCATTTCCTTTGATCTGACATTCAATTTTGACAAGGATGATGAAGTGATTTGCGACGACAGTAAAATGCTACTTTTATCTGGGGATGTGCACAAAGAATGTAGAATATTTTAAATGGCACAGATTCAAAGGATGTGGTAAAATTCTTTCCTAATTATGCGGCATGTTCTGCTGTTTCGAAACAAGTGGACATTCCCTTAAGCTCACTGTGTCACGATAAACCTGTCAAGAGAAAATTACTTTCTTCTTTCTTTCTTCATTCATTTCATTCCATTTTTGGCTTTCTTCACACGTTTTAAGTAATTTTCCCATTTTCTCGCATTTCACATCTCCACATAATCGGCTCCCATTTCCTTTGCCTCCCCTAGTTTTTTCTGCTTTCCCCACATTTGATGTATTTTTCTTTACTACATTTCTACAGAGCCACATAATCTGTGCCTCCATCCGTGCTCAATTGATCAAAAGGAGACAGACATCTGAAGGTGAGATTTTTCAGGTTGGTGATTTGCTCTCTCAACATCTTTATTCGCATTTGGACGGTTTATGGAAATGATAATTGTTATTATTGTGATAATGATAATGTTACGGGGTGCGTGGATTATCATCATATGATCAGAAAGAGAGATAATGATTCACATTCAATAATACATACAATGTCATTGCCATCTCCCCGCCACCCACACCATATAACATGTCATTATCGTTTCTATTCTCTACTACAGTCAGTATAGCACTGCTGTGTGTATCACTTTTTCTGCTGACTCGATCATTTTGATGAACAAGTTTAACCGTTTATCGCTCCAATTACTGTTGTAAAGGATCTTTTACAGTTTGTTCTCCGTAGATGCACGAGATTTTGGATGCATTCAAGAGGATATCTTTATTACTCCCTCTGCGATGTGTTAGCTGTTAGCTGTTAACTATATCGCTTTTTGTATTGCATACTCCACACAATAAATGAATTAACTACATTATAGCGCCTTTGTACGAAGATAGATACATTATGCGTCATAGATTAAACCGGCAACACCATACCAAAAGAAGACATACATAGTTGGAAAGAGAGAGGAAGTACTCACATTCCACATTTCCACTCTTAATAAATTGTCTTTTTCACGTGTGTAGAAATTCTCTGGGGTCATCGTTTCGAGCCGTTGGTCTCATTCAGAAAGGAACTTGGCGAGTATGCCGTTGACTACAGTCTGTTTAACAACACATACGAGGTGGACACGCCGCGTTGCAGTGCAAACCATTTACAAGAGATGCAAAACACTGAAGCGGATCTTACACGAAAAGGTTAGTGAACGGAGAATGCGGCTTAAGAACAGTATATATGGAACTGGGATGAATAGATGAAGATGCAAGGGTATTGCGATTATTATGAATTAAATGACGGAGAAAAGGGGAAGACAGAGCAATTATCATTACTGTGCCGCGCTCTACAGATATATATCCGCTGTATTAGTGCAGTCACAGTCTGTTTTTATTCTGATTGTATTTTACCAAAAACTTTTGCTGGAGATTTTCCACAAAATATGATGAGATGGGAAAAAGAAAAGATAGTTATTATATCTAGAACATGAAGCAGAAGCAAAACCGGAAAACGTACAAGATCCAGCGTGGGGGAAATCCTTTCTTCAGTTCCGTTTGAGAAAGAGATACGTTCAATCATAATGTTATTTATATACCTAGTTGAAATCTTTGGAGTTGCATTTTTTACGTTATACTGCAGTACGACGTAGTAAATGAATGTTTCCTCAAATACTAAATAGGCACTTAAGTATAACGGCAGTGAGCAGAACAGTAAAAGGGAAAGCATAAGGTTTGTAACGTAATTGTCGCTGGGTGTCTGGGTCGGAGTAATGTAGTAAGCATCAGAGCCAGTAGTTTTTTTCTATTCTTTTGTTCTTTCTGGTTATTATTTCCTTCCGCTTTTACCCATTCCCATTTCTTCTTATGATCCTAGCGACTTCACTGTTAATTTCTCTGTCATTTTAATTGAACCTTATTGCATCTCCAATCACTGTATATGTTGTTACCATTGGAGGAACGTTATATAAGACTACTATCTCCTTTCTCTTTTCTTTATCACAGGCTTGAGAATTCTGACTCCATTTCATGTGTCAACTGTCGAGGAAACTGGTACTGGCAGTGGTGGAGGAGGAAAAAGTGGTAATGTTGGTAATAAAAAAAGGTCTACAACAACGATGGTTGATGTTGGTTGCGATGCTGGTGAAACTGCAGCTCCGGGAATCGGTAATTCATTGGCTTAAAAAACGAAAACGGCTGTTCCACAACTACAACTAAACTACCTACTATTACTCCTACTGCTGCTGTTCTACCAAAAACCAAAGCTAAAGATATAAAGTGTTACATGGCCAGTTGATGTACATCACCCACTACTACAGACCTTTTGAAACGCTCAACTGACTCTAAAGTTGTTGGTTCATTATCTTCTTCCACAATAGTATCTCATCTATTTATTTATTCTTCCTTATTACCGGGGAATGAAAGCAAGAGAAAGTAAAAAAAATGCTCGAAACGTATGCCGTAACTACTCGACCTCATAAATACTATTTTAAAAGAAAAAGGTGTACTACCACCATAAATACAAATGCAAGCACGTTGAGACATCATCATAAGAAGGATAAGAAGGCAAGATGCTTTAGACGAGGATTGAGAAGAAAATAAGGCAATGACTATTCTGTTCAAACCTTCGCCTTTTGTCCGTCCGACAAACTAGGCTAAGAATAGTTAGTAGTAGTAAGTCGTGGTAGTCCAAAAACTGTAAAAAATTAATACTAATTTGCAACTTTATACTTCCATATCGTCGATGTTATTACTATTACCACTAATACGACCAAAATAACTTGTAGTACAAATTTGACTTACAAAAGTTAGGCGTCCCTTTTCCCGTGCTGGTACCTTTCAACACGTATATCGGTCCAAGTCTAAAGCTTTTGTGTGCTGCGGGGAAAGGCTTAGTATAATATGAAGTGAATGTTTCAGGTGTTTTCCCTCTTTGTTCGCTGGTAGAAATTCAAAGAACAAATACTGAAGACAAGCCTTTGCTATGAGTAGTGCATGCACATTCCATTTGTTTCAATCCACGTCCATCAGGATTTTATCTTCAGCCAGAGAAAGCTCCATGTAAACCAGGAGAAAGAACTAAAGGACTGCAAGGACCAGAAAAACTTTTCCTGGAGTTTACTAAACGCGTTATCATTCTGTTCTGTTAAAATATGCTGATTATATTTCGTATGTAGATTTATGTACAAAGAAAGTAAAGTATTAAATCTAGAAGTAGTAGTGTAAGCTGTGTGTAATAATAAGGTATACTTTTGGCAATGTTACTACTAGTATTATGAAGCAATTTACCTAGAAGCTAATATTATGTAAGATGAGTACATGTATAAAGGAACATGTATATGTTCCATGTAACATTTAATTTACTAAAGTCTCAGATTTATGTAGGTACAGCCGTAGCAATGCATTTATTAGAAAATTATCAAATTAAAAAGACTTTTGCATGATATCTGTTGTGTTCCGATCCTAAAAGTGAGTCTTCCTTTCTTCTTTCCTCTCTGCTATGAACAAAATGCCTTGGGGAAACCCATGTTCTATTTTCTTCCACAAAATCAAATTTAATAGGAAATCTTGTTCAGCCTTACTATTTTGTGTGATAGAAGGGAAGTATATGCGTTCGTATTGTTTGACTTTTAAGCAGATTATTTTCAGACAATAAACTTGTGTAACATAAATCTATAAATATATTTTAAAAGAGAAACCTAAACTGTTAAAAATATGTAGGATGTATATTAAATTCTAAAAAGCAAGAATTTATATTCAAAAGTTTGTATGACATATGTATTTTATATATTGTAACAAATCTATTGCATTGTTGAAAATGCACATGTAAAGTATCCATTACAGTAGTAGAGAGAGATGTATTGTATAATTATTATGAAGCTTGATTATACCATTTTAACGAGTATAATAAAATGCAATCTTCTTTTCCCTTCTTGTATTTAATAAAATACATTTTTCATTATAGGCATAAATCTAGACAACACTAATTAACGTGCTTTTCAAAGTAATTTAACTTTTTAAGATCACCGCATAGAATTTAATGGATGCTGCAAAATATATGTGCCAAAACATAGCCTATCTGATTCATATAAACTGCTATAGAATGAAAATGCCAATTAAATAAGAATATATTTTCTTATGGCTGGCAGGACTAGAGCAGAATGCATGAAGATTAAAAATAAATGCAAAAGTAAGCTGTACTTTCAAAATTAAGAAAAATAACGTAGTTGTATTTTATCCACAAATTCATAATATAATGACAATGAGCAATTTAAGGTACATTGCATGTCATCCATGAAACTGTGCCTGGAAGAAAGGGAATATAATTACCGTTAAGGAGAAATAAAGGAAAGTTATATGATTTATGGAACTGCAACTAGCTTAACCCTACTTTGTTTTCCTCAATTTCAGGACTCGTTGGTGCCTGCATTGTCTTAAAAATGAATAATTAAGTTAAAGGAAGTAACCACCAACGTTATAATCAACAATAACAGAAGAGTTCAAAGAAAGTTAAAGGGGTATGCTACTAATGCCAGTGATAGGATACGTCAAATGACAATAAAGGAAAAGAAATTAAAAAAGAGAGTGGGGCCATTTAACGAGTTTTCTTTTTACTCACACGGCTTTCATTCGTAAAAATAATAGTCATCGCCGTCATCATTACCATCAACTTCAGTATCATTTTTATTACCATAATTTTACTTTTAGATAATTGCCACAAAGAAGGAAGAAGAATGAATACATAATGTATATATCTAATATCTATAATAGTCCGGCATTTATCATTACATTAATTATTAACCTAGAGTCTCGACAGACACACAACCTTAATATATTATACTTTGAGGCATAACGACTTGCACATATAATTTATCTGTAAAGAACCACTCTATATAGGTACATTTATTATATTAATAAAAATTATTTCTTATCCTATACATCACCAAAGTAGAACG
The DNA here is from genome assembly GCA_027743765.1 of Coecobrya sp. COE2. NCBI lineage: Eukaryota > Metazoa > Arthropoda > Collembola > Entomobryomorpha > Entomobryidae > Coecobrya > Coecobrya sp. COE2. The sequence continues at coordinate 8,472 of JAHZMV010006830.1, forward strand.
AAAAATATATCCTCTGACACGCACTTGAACCTACTATAATCAACCTCCTTAATTATACCACTTAACCATTCACATATAAGTTTGTTAAGATGGGTGGAGGTGGTGGGTGGCACAAGACAAGTCAACTAATGGAAGGCTAAATTGACGAAAAAGCATCAACTCATGAACTAATTGCACAACATAAATATAGCTACTTCCATTTCATCTATTTTTAGTATCAGAAAGTTTTTCGTGCTTTTCTATGCAATATAGTTATCCTGGAACAAATAAGATGAATGAAGATTTGCTTACATAAGGTTTGCCTTGGTCGTTCAAAACCTATCGTTTTGCAATTCAGAATATCAAAGTAAAACTTAAGGCAAATGCTATATATACGATTCTATTCTGATACAGCTACATTTATCTGCTATTTTCATACTGAATTGCAAATTATATATATGTTATCCGTCAACAAGAATAGTTCATGAATTTCATGAATTTTTAGATACTTTAAGCATTCCAATCCAAACCTATAATTTGCTATTGACCGATTTCTTCGTTTTAATGAAGAATAAGCAAAATAATGGAATGGAGCCCTTATTCACGCGACATGATGCGTTGCTTTTAGGGCTACACGCACGCTAATGCAAAATGTCTTTTACTTTTTGCTGGCACACACCCATTTCCATAGCAAAATTCAGTATAGGAAACGTAACGTTAGTAAGCGGCTGGTTCAAGATGAGTAGCATTCTTGGAATACGCGTAAATGAAGTGGGATTACATTGCTTGTGAAGAATCGTAGAAAGTAGAGTGACGATATATAGTGCAATACATAGTTAATGATGATGGAATGCAGGTAGAGAGCCCCTTTGCAATTACGTAGCGACCGTAGCGTTTCCCAATTGTCGAGCGTGTTGAGCGTTGTACTTGGGTAAACTTGTTGTCGTTCTTACTAGCACACAGTTCACTTGGTCATGATAGTGATGATGATTTCCTGTAAGATTGATATATAAGTAGACATATAATATGGTTGTGAGAAGTGAAAGAAAAGAGAAAATGAGAGTGGGCACCCGTTAGTCCACGACCACAGAGTAGCAACGATGCATGAAGCTTTCATGCTTACTTTGCTTCTTGTCGTTTTTCTTCATTTTTGCTTCAGTAACTATACCTGCTTTTCATCTTACATGGAGGTATTATTAGAAAGAGTAGTAGCAATTGTTGGAAGAATGTGGATAAGTACCCAATTTACAAGGAGGAATTGGCGTTTCTCTCTCTCTCCTCTCTCGTCTTCCTCATTTCTCCGAACCCTCATCCCGCTGATCATCATCATCATATCTTATTCCCCTCCGTAAGGATACATCTGCATTTCACGCATGGTGTGATATGTGACTAGGGCTTGAACAGAAGCATTTGATGTAATAGAAGAATCACATGGGACTAGTAGCCTGCAAGAACGCGGTGATGTCTAACTGATACTAGAAGCAAAAATAAAGAGCGTCATAGTCATGATGATGTGATGACGATCATGGTCAGAACACCACACAAAAATGTTCAGTAATATCTGTGAATATGAGTGGGTGAGTGTTTTGCTTTCTCTCCGATTTCTTGAATATGTATAATGTATATTATTATGCTTATGCGTTCAAGTGGTTCTGGGAAAACACAGAAAAGTGTAAGCTAGAAAGGAAAGGAAGTTTTCGATGTATGATGATTATTACGATTATTATTCATGATGAGAGGCTACCTGATTCCGAGTAACTAGTAAATTGCATTTTAGCTAGAGAGAAGAATATTTCTTGCTTTCTTACTTTTTTATATCGTTCTTCGATTTATTTATCATGTATTTATTATGTACGGCTGTCCATGTCCTCGCACTACTTTAATATCTATTGGCTGGCTGTATCTCTTTCTGCATCTGTACGCACCAGTCAGCCCATTCCAAGAAGGTGTAGGTACAAATAGTAGTACTGGAGCAGGTACTGCAATCGTCATCAGCATTGCCGTCGTCAAAAGCAGTGCATAAATGTCAATAGAAAAGACAGGTACATACATAACATGAAGAAAAGAGGATGTAGATTTCCACATGTGTGGTTTATAAATCCATATATTCTGTTATAGTAAGAGGTATGAGTTGTGTTGTCACACATTTATGAATTTCCTTTGTCACTTTGGTTTATGACTCCATTTTTAATTCTTGAGTTTGCCTTGGTTGACTTTCACCGAGACTGGCTAGCTATCTATAATGTGAAGTTCCTTAAGTAAATATGTTAAGATTGCCATATCATCACCGCGATCCACTACCACTACACCACGACCATCATTACATTGACAAGGTAGAATTTATTATATCGGATTTACGATGCGGTTATGTGGATTTAAGGAGAGGTTTGACTTAATCATTATAACAAATTATATAATATAATAAATGTAGATTAGTACAATGAGTATCTTCTCTACATGCCGGGAAATAGAGAAGGAAAATGTAACAGAAAAACGTAAAACTTTGCCTTTTTATTGCCAGTACACAGCAAGTTAATATCATCAACGTTGTGGGGGTTTATTTTTTATGTATTCGCTCAACATCCAACCAATTCAAACCCCCCAAAACTACCAGAACGTTGTAAAATTGTATTATAACATGACTGACGCCAGAAGTAAAAGTACTGCGCTTTTAAAGTCCAGTCAAACTTAACCACTTACTGCTTTTATGAACAGCTAGAAAAATGGATAACATACTCAATACAATATTATATCTATATATGTACTTATTTTCTAGATATTGTTCGTGAAGAATAAACAGACTCATAGGATATGTAGATACCAAAGGTACATAATATTTGGCTAGTTTGATTACAGTACGAAGTAGAATTGATGACAAACTTGAGATGAAGACTCTCTCGTCTGATGCAGACTTACAACTTTTTAAAGTGCAGTAAAAGTTAAAATGGTATGTTATATCATCTCATCCTATGACCCGAGAACCGTCAATTTTTTATAAACATGTGAAGTACTTCTCTTTCAACACTTCATACATGCTGCAATCCTTTTTTAAATATTACATTTGTAGGTATATATACTAGATATTTGACGCACATAGTAAAATTATTAATTATGTAGTAAGTTTATTGTTATGGATCTGTATGTGCGCTATGATGTGGATGAAGTGTCATTAGCGGCATGCCGATTTTCCCCTTCACCTTTGTGAGCACAACTTCCACCAACCACACCAACACCAACAGGATCAATGCAACCGACGTCGCCACTAGTGCCCCGGTTGCCGGTATTAACACGGCGACTATCGTCTTCTCTGCTCTGCTTCGCATTATTACCTCTTGCAGCAGCAGGAGCCGCTTCATCGTCATCACTACTTCCGCTTGAAGAGCTACCGCTGTCACTGCCACGATCCCGCTTCTGACTCTTCAGCCACGTTTTAGCAGAACACAGCGGAGTATCATCGCATGATATTGTTGAGTTGAACAAGTCAAAGTCAACCACGTACGTGCTTCCTTTGGATCTCATCATGGAGCGGAATTTACGACCCCATAAAATTTCTAAAAAGACCAATATCATAATCACACGCGGCATATATTATTATGTTATAAGAGAAAGTTGATGATGAGGAATGAGATTCATCTCAGTTTATTTCATGGCTATGCTACACCACACACACAGTCGACCGACGCGGCGATGAGGTGCAGAGAGAGTGTATCATTGCTGCATGTGATGATATTAGTTAACGAGGAGAAAAGGAAACCCCAGAAGCATCCCATGCATGGCGAATGCAATGATATGCATGTAATACATGTTACCGTTACACAAGTCGCCGTCATCACGATCCTAAAGATGCAAATGTATTTGAAGCACCACACTTCAAATACATTATACCGATAATGTATACCTTTTGTGTAAAAATAAACAAGAATGGGAACTGGGTCTTCACATCACAGTACACGCGGTGATGTAAGATAAACTGAAGGTCGGAAACGGAGTATTATGTGACTACACGTAACTTAAATGTGAAAACTGCAATGCATCAATATAGAGATCAGGTAATGTAAACAGAAAATGACATGAGTAAACAAGTTTAGTTATAAAAAGTCATTTTTAGTGTTCAACAACAACCGACAAACTGGGCTAGTTCAATGCTATCATATTGTACGTAGTATGCCTTATTCGAATGAGAAAAAGGGAAACAGCCAACAATGCATTCAGTTCATACATGTAAATACGGTGCATGTAGTACGGGATTCTGGGATTGGCGATTACGGGATTAGTTTAGATTAAAAACGATTGCAAACCAAAAAGTGCTTCTTTCTAACGGAGCGTGCCTTCGTGATATTAACGAAGGCGAAGTAAGCAGAGCAATAAGATTAAATGAATGAATTTGGGGATTTTCCATTTTCATGACAATCTCCATGTTTCTTATGACCATGGCTGGTTGGCACTATAGGTTCCATGAGATTTCCTTGCGTATGAGATCTGGGAAAGAGTATTGCTCATCTATAAATGGGCGAACATTTATTATACACATTTGTCATGTGTGGGGGAATAAGGTTGCAAAATATTCTCTGTACGTTTCATACAGCATTTCATGCACTTTATAGCAATTTCATGATACGCACCATCATCAGCATTAGTGAGTGATATCGAATGGTACTTGTGGAATCGCGAATGGACTTTAGACGTCCTTGTATTGAAAATTTGTAGTACCCCTATATCAAGTAATCAGCTTACTTTAATTTCATCAAAAGATGTATCGCAGCCATGCCCTGTGAAATTTGAGTGTGTAATATTATTTCTGGTCTAATTAAAATGGATCTGAAGTATACACATGGGCTAAGTAAACACAAGTGGAAATCAAACATAACAGAACCAATCTGGTGCGTAGTTTATATCTAGAGTACGTGTAGTACAATAGTATTTTGGTCTGCTTTCTACAAGTTTACCAATGGTGGCGTAGACGATGTGTGTGTGGGAGTAATTTGAATGGCACAATGCAAACATATACGCGGGACTGGTTGAGATAATTAATTGTAAAAGCTAAAAAAGTTGGGAAAGAACAAATTCTTGTTGAATGGAACCTGCAAAAATACCTGATGGCAAGTAGGAAGTTCGTGCTTGAGTGGTCATTCCTGTTGACTCTACGACACCCTCCAGAACTGCAATCAGTTCCCAATCGCTGGTAGCATTACCTACTCCACCAACTCCGTTATTTCCTGCCTGTGCCCTTGTCAGATCATCACAGCTCATATCATAAAATGGACTCTCCTCGTTAATCTCATGGACGATGGTGGTGGGCCAATAGAGAAGTATCCTGTCTTCGTCCTCTTCAAGGGCTCCAACCTGAAAACAATAATAATAATAATATATTGTATTCACATACATTAAAATAAACATGGAATTTACCCTCACTGAAACTAACAAAAAAGCGGTGTCCTCTGCACTTACCGAAATTTCTTTTTGCACTATGTTTTCCACTTCTCCGTCCGGAGCTGTCTTTTTGTACACAACTTGAGCCCGTACATGTGTTTCCAAAAGTTTACTCTGGCGAATAAGCATAAACATACAATCACCAGTTTATTATTGTATATCGATCTGTTTTTCCTGTTTTCATTTCAAGAACAACACTACTCAGTAATGTCACTACACATTTCTACAAGCACTACTACATATCAATTTATATCAAATTACTAATACATAGCATTAGTCCTCCTAAACTAAGTGGTGAAAAGCGATGAAATAGAAAATCAATTAATAAAATCTTACTTCGTGCCGAATATCAGCCAGTCTAAACTTGAGATACATTTGACCATCTTTTTGGCATACCAAGGCATTTTTACTAAATATCAATGTCTGGCTTCTCTTTTTTGGCTCTGCAAGGAGAAAATTAAAGATGACACAAAGCCCTGCTTTAATTGAAAGCAACTAATACAATATTATTAGCACAACATCTATTTGACTTTATCATCCAATTTTCAGATTATATGAGCATGACATGTTTCTCACTAATAGCCAAGCCACCAGAATAACTCACTTGAAATTTTAACTATAAATACACCGACAGATATAGCCTCGATGAGAACTCCCGCTATGCTCTGAAGAGATAAAAGGGCTATTGCTTCCGGGCACACGTCTGTCATTCGATGGTACCCTGAAACAAACATTTCGTATGATCACATATAATGAAATAAATAAAGTTACAAAACTCATCATTAAAATCCAGGTAGAACAAAAGTAATATGGGTAATATTGTACGAGCTTCAACATCTTCCCATCATCATGGTTTAACAAAATGCACCATTCCATTCTCTTCCCTTTGTACTCAGAGAAACCATTATAACCACCTTTCTTGTTCCCAGTGAAGCACTACTATAATTCACAGACAGGCCATCCATAAGAAGTAAAACCCCACGGGTAAGAAAGGAAACTAATGCTATTGAATCTGTTTGCACCATTAATGCGCGTTCGTCCATGAATTTCATTACAAATTGCATTCATAAAAGCAACAAAGCAAACAATACATACACATTTCGGTGAAACATGTATAATCTATGCTTTTTAGCATTCGACACTCAGTCAGCCATCCCGCAGAATTTATATCACTTTATCCACTCTAACTAAACATCCTTTTAACCATTTAATTCAACTGCGTAGAATAAAATATGGTTCGCTCATTATACTGTGCATTATCTTCATCGGGCTTTTTACATTTCTTCTTTTGATCCTCCTTCCCATTCTCAATTTCTCACTTTATCATGCACCAGAGAGAACAACAGCATGCTGGCAACATTGAAAGAAACCGTCCAATGGAAAATTGCATGACTATCGTATCGTTGTATAGAAGAAAGAGAGGCTGACAAAGAAAGGACGTTTTGGTTTCAATTCGTTTTATAATAGAGAAGCAATCTACTACGAAACATAGTAAATAGCTGGACCCATACTCCTGAAAATGTACCACTAACAACACACAAGCAAACAAACGGTTAAGCAGTTCAAGCGGTTCCTAAACAAAAAAGCCACAAGAGACATAATAATATACTTTTAGTGTAATTGTACAACAAAGCAAAAAAATAGTGGCTACTTTCTGAGACGGCAGATTTTCTCTTGTGGCTTTCCTGTTAACTGTCTCCCGTAAAAGAAAATGGTGAAATGTCTTTTTACATTTCAGAATGGATGGAGATAGGTTTTATCGCCTGTTAGGATCGGGCAGAATAACAACGAAATATATCGAGCCTCAAAATTATTTGATCCATTTATATTTAATGACATAAATAATAATTATGGCATGTTATGATGTGTGTTTCAATATGTTTATACTTTTACACTAAACAAGTAAATGTCATCAGCATTATTTACGGTTGGGGATATTTGTTTTTGTTGAATTTTTTGAAAAGTTTTATTATTATTTACCATATCCGATTGTGTGTTGACTTTCTAGCGAAAAGAGAAAGACACTGCTGAAGCTCTGAACGCCAACGACACAGGGTTTCCAGTCTTCCTCTTCAAAGTGTTCCATATCCCCGTGGGACTTCAAAATCGTCCACCAAATGACCGCGAATCCTATAATACATGAAGAATCGTAAAACGCATTATCGATATTGTGTAATTGTACTGAGTAGTCCAGGATAAAACAAAGAATAAAATATGTTTAAAATAGCTATGTATATAGACCAGGAAAACAGGCACCAGGAGAGGATCTCACCACCACAGGGAATGTGAGCACTTAAAAGACATGCATGGTGAATAAGACGAATGAGAAAAGAATGGAGGAAGGGAAGACCAAAAAAGTAGAGAAATGAATACAAAGAAAGGATCACCAGCACGAAAAGCTCTTTAAGTGACTGTGGGTGATGGAGTAGTATGTGTGCATGTATACACACATTGTAGTTGAGTCAAGTGTGTGAAGGGAGAAAGTAATGTGGTGATCTACTTTGGAAGAGGTAGCAGCAGAAAGGAAAATCCTTTAATATGCTTTAAAGATAAACGGTAAAGGAAATGAAAGAGAATCAAGTATGATCTCCTTTTCTTTACCTCTTCTTATCCTACATATTCTTTAATATGATCTTCAACTCTAAAGAATAAAAGGGCCTGAGATCTGTTTGCACACTCTTGCATCGTTCCATTGTTATTAGTTTTTTGTGCCTATTCCTTTTTATCTTGCATATCTCCGAATTACTACTACTATGAGGGTTACGTAAAAGCAGTTTGCAAAACGATCAATGATTTCTAGGAATCCGTATTATTATTACTATAATCTCATTCTTCATATTCTTGTTTCTCTAAAGTAGTTTTCTTTCCTTATACAAACGCATTGGGATAACGATGTAAAATGTGCACATGGAAAAAGTTATATTATTTCCTGCGTACAAACAAACAACAACCTACAGTAGCCAGCCGGAAAGAAATATGGGCTTAAATCTTAACTTGACACGCAAAGAAAGTATAGGAGGATGACACCTCACTCGTATCGCTTCCGCATATTCTATAGCTTTTAACTCACAGTGAGTTTTCAACTTTGGCTTTTCCCAAAGTGTGTTTTATCAAGTTTAACAAAAATCTGTCTATGCTTCTGTAAATGTTGGGTTGACTTGACTCACGGCCGTTTCTCCAGGATGGATTAATTTGGCTAAAAATTAATAACCTACACCACTCTTATGAGAAAAATTTAAAACAAAATCGAGTGCAATAGTTTAATACTGTAGTACATATAGTCAATTCACCAGATGATTGCATAAAAACTCTAAAATAGTATAAGCTACAATGTATTGGTTTAGCCTAAAAGCAACGCAAAAGTGATTGCAGCGGTTTTCCTCTGTTAATTTTGTACTTCATGGGATTGGGACTCCCAATTTCGGAGTCAATATACATATATACCTATGTATGTATAAACATCGGCATCGTATTATTTAATGTGCTGTCTCTAACTCTCTGTCTGTAATTTTTCTCAGAATCTACTGAATCGATTTATTTCAGAATTTGCACTAAGGGTTCCTTCCTCAGGTAGATCGACAATGATATCAGTGAAACTCATCTACCCAGAAGGAAATTGAGCTGGGGTCAGTCAGGACTCAATCTTTGCAAATTGGTTCCGTAGAGGATTGGGTTATAAAGAATATATGTATATACTTCCTCCATCAGCAAATCAGATTTCTTCCTCCATTATCAACTGATACTTTCTCTATTGTAGTTAGGATAGAACCAAGTAAAAGGTCAACCTTGACAATGAGTAATAACCAAATTGAGCCACCAACCAACACTTGTGGGGACATTGCAGGGGAAGGTGTCTTGTTATTCCTTCTTGAGATATATCTGGACCTAGTTATTATATACCTACTCCACTGAGCCTGCTTGGAGGTTAGGCAGTAACATGTTTTCAGGAATTTGTAATTTCTTTTATAAGTTACCTGTGCGTTTATATTATTATGTTTTGTACATAATATGTTCAGAATTGATTTTAGAGAAAGAAAGAAACGAAAAAGGCAAGTGAATCTGAACTAAGTGTAAATGATAATTCGTTAAGTAGAAAGAGAAGTTAATAACAGCGGTTAGGCAAGAAATGGAGTAATTGCAACACAATAATGGAATAAGGTCATAAGTAAGGCATAAGTCTATAAACCTAATTCTTTTTTTCGAAGTAGTACCCATTGTGTAGTTGTATCGTTTTCCTTTGTGCTTGCTATTGTATTATACGGTGTAACACGTCTGATTATATTTGTACGAAACGGATTTTCAGATTGCCATGTTCTTAGTTTACTTAACTCTCAAAAAAGACCAGCTTAGAGCTTATTTCCGTAAAAGTTGATTTGCTCTCTTTTGTCTATTTTGTGTTAGTAATTTCCAGATAAATATCTCTTAAGCTTGTAAGAATGTTTGTAGAAGAAAGAGATAAAGACAGAAGAAAGAAAAGAAACTTTTTTGCTGCTGGTTCCAAGTTTGACCTAATGCAATAATAACTACAATAGGATTATTTCAGTCGGTTATATAGATAGGAAACTGGGAAGGATTGTGGGTGGATTGTGTATTATATTCCCTCCAAGAACAAGGGGAAAATCGAATTTTTTACAAAGAGAATAGAGAAGTGACTTTTATTTCGTTATGTTTTTTCTTACCAAACCATGAGAGAATGTAGACAACGCAGAAATAAAACATGGTCCATCTCCAACGCATATCCACTGCAAAAGAAAAAGTAAGTCATCAAAGCACACGTAGAAAATTGAACCATGTCGAATAAGAAAATAATATTTACACAATACTAAATCATTTCAGTCAAACGTCTCTGGGATTTCTACTTGAGTAAATGTAGGTAGGTATCGATTGGGACAATTATATTTTTACTTTATTTTTATATATATACTCCAAAACATAACCATTTAGTTAAGCATACAATATGTTCTTCTACGCTCAAAACGTGTACACAAGTGTACGATAATGTAGTATCAATCACCACAAAAGAAGCATTTACTTGAACCATCTATTCTTAAAGATTAAAAACCATACAAAAATGTCATCTGCCTTGCTTCTTTGCTTCTATTAACGTAACAGTGCAATGAATCGAACAGGATGAAGAACATGACAAGAAACGACACAGTTTCTGTCACACATGAGGACTTACCTAACGAAGTGAAAAAATCTGCAAAGTATCGTTGACCCTTCTCCTCAACATTGACCTCTTGAGCGTTGAGCACCCCAGTTTTTAATACAAGTCTTGGCTCCTTGTCACAAGTCGATGAATCGTACCTTTTTAATAAAAAAAGAAACCAGAGAGAGATGAATGAGAAAGGAAATGATAAAAAGAAAGTCTTTTGTACTTTAAGTACAATCCTCCTTGAGCAGTAGTGTGAGGAGAATAACACAAGCAAAAAAGAATGAAGAACGTGCCAGGAAGTCATGAATGAAGCCAGTAAAATAGAGAAAGCAGATAAAATATATGGGATAACGAGAATGTCTGGTGTGCATCCCAAACTACCAACCACTTCACTTTTTCTACTCCATATAGGTAAGTATTCAGTTCATTATAAATTCTGGTCACATCACAGCCACCACAAGTAAAATGAGCTGATCCATCTTTTTCCCGTATTTTCATCCGCAAAATACATATCATATCATACACGCATGCATGCATAGCATGTGTTGACAATTTTTTTTAGTTTTTCTCACCTTCGTTTCCTGACTTCCATGTTTTCTTCTGGAGAAAAGAGTGCCTTTCTACTGCCACCATCCCCACCGTCCGTCGCCGGACTCATGTCCAACCGTAACGAAAAGGAATTTCGTTTGGCGAACACGTCGGAACATGACCTGGCACAGTTGTGATTATGATGAGGATTATTATTATTTGTGGTACAGTTTATACTACCTTTTAAACAAGTCTCGCCACCACCGCCACCACTTATGCCACTATATACGCAACCACTACCACCGTTACTATTAATAGCTATTCCATTATTATTCGGTGAATATCTACCACCACAAGCACCACCACGAAAAAAATTATTGGCAACGTCTTTGTTACTAGTGTACTGTTTATAGGATTCTAAAGGCAACGACAAGTTAATTTGTCTTTTGCTGTTATTGTTTACAGAACAACTGTGGTTACTGATGCTATTATTACACTCTGGTTGCTGATGATTTTGCTGTCCTAGTGGGAGGGTTCTCCCCGACAATGTTCCAGTGACACCACTACTGATTCCAACAGACACAGAAGTTGCGTCGTCATCCTCGATGACAGATTCCTTGCAAACTGTCATCTTTATGCGATGCGAGCTTACTTAACTTTCCCCTCCTTATTTTTATACTTCCTCGTCTTGTAGCTTCTTCGTCTTCTTTTACAGAAAGGAAGACGATCAAAGGGTCTCTTTGGACTAAAAAGGAATGGATAGAAAGAGAAAATAGAGATCCACTACTTCTCCGAAAGATTATAAACAGAACAAGAACAACACGAACAACTTTTAGTTCCAGGTAAACAGCAGTTTACATATTAATGCATAATAAGAGATGATACCTCTGAAAATAACACTATGAAAACAACAACACAAAGGTAGACATACTCCGACAGTTTTCTCTCTTTCTCCTTTCTTTTATCTAGAAGAATAAATATGTAAGATGTCAGCTACGTCAACAATTCAGCACAACATCTATATGAACACTACTGCAATACGCTTAAAATAACAAAAGAAGTAAATTATAAGAAGGTAGAGTCATGCCTATTTTATTTGAGCATTTTTATTTTTAAAAACCATCCGCTTATGCTCCTTCCCCGAAAAAGCACTTATCTACTTACATAATCCTTCACTTTTTGGAAGTATAAAAATGATGGGGACGACATGCAAACTTATTCATTTCACTTTGTCTTTTTTCTCTCTCTTATTATTCGGAACTTGTTCATGTACAAACTTTTACGTCCGATGTATAACCATTAGTTTTTTTCTTACATAAAAATGGTACTCACTTCTCTTATAACCGTAATCTTCACGCTAATCCTTACGAGGCAGAGGATCATGTGTGCACTGGTACGTTCTGCTAGTTGTTTCCTTTTTAATGAGAACAGAAATGATAACTAATGTAGACTGCAAGACGCGAAGAAAGAGTGAGTAAAGAAGAGTAAGAGGAAGTAATAATATATGTACAGAGACAGATTACCGTATTAACTTTCTCCATGAAATTATCATGAAGTGGGCATACCTCGAGCACGAGGCCACATCAAGAGAAAGAATAAAAAACAAAGGAATTCGAATAGAATCGACATTTAGAATGAGCAGAACGAAGATAAAAACCGCCACTTAGAATAGATAGCTGAGTGAATACTGCTATTATTTCTTTTGGCACATGAAAGAAAACTACATAACATATCCTCCTCTTCTTGCTCCTCTAACAACTCTTCTGCTTTTTGTACAAAAGCATCATATCACATCAACAACTACACCACCACCGTTTGTGTCGTCATCATCCTTGAAAAAAGACAACTATCTTTTTGAGTGACTGACGACGCCGTGCGTAAGTCTCTTATCAACTTAAATATACAAAAGTAAACCAGATGATGATGGGTTTAGTATGATTGGGATTATTGGACTAGTGTAGGTTGTATAGACCATAACTACATTATTATGTACATATGCGAGCTTCTTTCCAATGTCGTGTTATATGCCTATATAATGATAATAGTTTTGTAGGAGGACTTTTTATTTTGGCTTGTTCTTGAAAATTCCTTGTTGCTTCATTCCCTCAATACCACAATAAACTTGAGCCAGCTCCACTATACCTATAACCAAACTCTTATTGAGCCATCGAGACTATGAAAGGAAATTGATGGTGTTGATGATATGTACACAATACGACATGTTTTTCATCGACGGCAGGAAAGGACGGATAGGTCGCTTTCGTTCTTTTCTTTTTTTTGCCAAAGAAAAAAGGAAGGATGATGATTGACAATAATGGCAATGCTAATGTTTAACGTGGCTATTTAACTATGTATTTTCTCTTTGCGAAAATTCATCATATCTATACCGCCGCCCGTATCCTTCACCCTTGACGCAGGAATTTATGCTAACGGCTATGCTTTTATAATACTGCCTAAGTAAAACGCGTACATCAAACACTGCCAATATATATACCAGGCCAGAAGATGAGCCGTTAAAATAATGGGTTGTATTATTACTATTACCAAAATCGGAAAGAAACGGTATGTTTACCCGACTAAAGTGACTGATGGGATCTCTCATATTTCTAAACCAACTCCATACTACAGTATAAAACCATGTAATGCGTACACACATGAGGAACGATCAAGGAATATAATATATTAACCGATATTTGTTTGATGCTATCTCTCTCAGTATATATTTTATTGTTTGTACAACGAATTACATGAGATATAGCGAATGACAATGATAAAAGATGGTCCTTTATTTATTAGCTGTTTGCTTTTCGTATTAGGCTAATGTTTCAGTAGTATATTCGCCTTCTAAATAAGCTAATCCAATGCATAAGCCGGTTACTCGAATTGGGAAATATGTACAAAAATATATAGCATTTAATTCAATAGTATTTAACCACTACCATTGATTGCACTCACAAGCACACTGTCACCTTGCTAGTTTCTATCCGCTGACACAACTTGTCCACTGAACTGAAAAATGGTTTGCGTATTTGACCATTATTGAGTTGCTGCCTGCAACTGAACGCTGAAGAATGGCTGAAGTGGCTATATCACTGTCAACTGAGCTCAGCCAAACCTCAAGCAATGAAGAGAAAGAAAGTTGCCATTCTTTGTTTGCCTTTTGAAATATTAATCATAACGTGCCAACCTCTGTTTTCCTTGTTGACTGGTTTGTTAATATTAACTTCGTCTTTACAACAGATAGTAGTCGTCTGCTTTGTCTTCAACTACGTGAGTAGTTTTCTGTGTTGTTTGAACACGTTTTATGTAGGTATAGGCATGTACACGTAAATAACATGAAGAAGGTGTGTGGCGTGTGCACAACATTTTCTTCCAGCAGTTAAGTATTTTTTCTTATAGCACAGCAAATGGGTCTTTTCGAATAGCTAATATGTTATGTACACGTTGGCAATAACTGCTACAATCAGTACGTGGGGCACTGCACCATCAAACGTCCAAGCAGTCTAACATTTGGCTATTTGAATAAACCACAAGCTTTCTCTATCTATCTCTTTTCCTGTGAGAAAGACAAGACAGGTAGTAAATGACAAAGAAGAAACAACGTCGAATATGGAGTACGAATGAGAGGATGCTTATTACTGGTGGATAAAATAGGAATATTGAATATTTGAATGGTGATGGAACCAGTATAATGGATTTATTGGGACTAGTAATGGATTTGTTGCTGAAAATAGTAAAATATCAGGAGGAACGACACGGTGAAAACTGATAATTCGTCGTGCTATTAACAGAGCTTGCTAAAGGTTGTTCTGCGGTTGTAAATATATTGCTTGCACACGTTATTATTATAATTCTCCGGAAAAGCTTGCAGAGTTGAGTTGATGGCTGCCTGTCTAGAAATGCGAAACTGGTAAAGGAAATGGATAGACAGAACTACTGAGCATCGAGGGTGTTCTACTGAACAAGACAAAGAAGCTCATCAGAGCAACGAGGAAGCGACATGTTGTGACATGGACAAGGAAAGACTATTTCGAAAAACTGTTTATCACCGACATTATCAGTGCATGGTTTATATGTCTTCATTTGCTGTGTAATATAAGGGAGTCGACCAAAAAGCCAACCGAAGAACTCTAGATACTTCATCACTTAATTATTACTTACAGCATTCTACTTATTTAGCGCTAAATAAATGAGAATAAGAGCTTGTAGAATCTATATGAGAATAAGTAGTAGCATACTTTTAGTGTGGCTCTTTGATTTATAATTTACTTCAGAGTCTTCTATATGGACGCTAAAAGGTAAAAGTTAAAAGTACAAGGATGCGTACTAATTTTTGTGTCCTTTACTATTAATCTAGATAGCTTATATAGTCATAGAGCTAATACTCTTGTAGTATTGAATTTCAGTTTGAGATAATATTACCAATTTTTGGGTTTTGGAGCTAGGGATTAAATTAGGCTTAGATTAAACGAGATTGCCTGCGTCTTCAATTTGGCATTATGAAAATGAGAAGGAAAAATGTGACTAGAAATGACGGAGGGCAAGGAACGTTACATATTTTACCGTGTTTTCCTAATATCGAATATGTAGGTGATACTACTATCTTTTTAAATCTTGATGATACGATGATGTTGACATTTTCCCATTTTTTGCTCCTGAATGGAACATTGACTCAAAAAGATAATGTAATGTAAAAACAGGGAAGCCTATACAGCAAAGCACAACATCAGGAGGAAAGAAAGTAGCAAAGCATATTTTCGTTATCAATAATATTCCCTGTGGACTTGTGGAAAGACAGGTAATTTCATAATGATTCAGGAAGGATAAGAACAAAAAACAGCAACAAGGAAACGCATGATATGAATAGGTATACAATATACTCATGTAGTATATTGATACGAGTTTTCGGTAGAATGGAGGAATTTTTGGCAGCAAACCAGACCAAAAGTGAATTGTAATTTGCTTGCATGCATGATGCCAAGGCGTGCGTTTGCTCTGCAAAAGTCAATGTTTTACACGGCATTGTATAGAGTAATGTTCAGAAACTACGCAAACATATCTACACATAGATTCTAATACCAAACTGCAGTTGCCTATTTTGCGTGATTTGCTCAGATCGACATGCAGATACAATATTGTCAGATGTTGCCCGTCTGAAATTTCTTATTTCCTTCCGCCGTCGTCGTCTGAAAATAATTCTTTAGACATGGAAGAAAAAACTGACTCTGTAATGGGGAACGAATGAAAGGAATTACAGAAGCTTTATTGCTTAATCGACATAACTAACCGTAATTTGTGCTGGTTTTATCTAGTTCCTTATTTTAATGCACAAAAACTACTCCTGTGACAAGCATAAACATACACAGCAAAATATCCACATTGCAGTTGAAATATACAACTGATTCAAGTATAGTTAATAATATAACATAAAGGTTTAGATCATATAACATCGTGTAAGATTGTATGAGCACAGTGAGTGAATAAGTACACTTATTGTTTCTGCATTGCGATATTCCTTGTTCTTTTATGTAGCATGTATTACAAATTCCATTGCATCATTGCATGTGCCGAAATTTAATCTAAGATGGAACGATGATGACGCAAAAGGAATTCCTTTTTCTGATCCTTGATCCTCCACCAAAATCATTCTTAAATTTCTTTTAGTTACACCACAAAAACAAAGTTTATGAGCTAATTGCTTTTCAACATGTGTCGAACATCTTTGACTGTTATTTTCACTGAATTTAAAAGAAGCTAATACAATTCTGGAAAATGTAGCACTTTTTTATTTTTAAAATGTAAGATTTCTAGTTTGTAAGTGACTTGAAGGGATATAATGAAATGAAAACAGATTCATGTGCCAAGTTATTTTTCTGCCGCAACTACATATGTACGTATATTTCCATTTTGCTCTTGTTTTTATTCACCAGAAATTTTTTACGTACCGTCACACATTTATAAAAAAATGGGGAAAAATAAAGACGCACACAGAGAAAATGTCCTGTGCATTAATGCATCTTTCACTTTTCCTATTTAAGTAATTCCTCTCAACAGTTTGACAGAGACAAAGTGGTTCCAAATCCTTCCTTAAAATCATGTAACAGACACAAAGACAGAGGGAAAGTGTGTTTGCTTGTTGTAAAGGAACAGTGAGCAGTCATAACGAACAACAAGACTACGCACATGGTCGTTTTACCAATGAGCTAATATGTAATATAAACTCCGTTTTTTCTAGGGTCAAGGGCCTTTGACTGACTTCATCTTTTTACTCTATCGAATCGGAGTAGGTATTCTTGTTACTCTGCCAAATAAAACGTACTAACGAAAAAATAGTAAGATCCCTGCCATCACAACATTATTTTATTTTAATATTGTGCCCATTTTAAAATGGACTCTTCTTGGTCTGGCCCAATTCCAAACGACAGCAGCAGCGGGTATTCAAAGAGGGGAACTTTCCGAGTAACTGAACACTTGGTGAGATGACTTATTACTGGGTTATTATGGCTCATTGAAATTGCAAATGATACGGTAGGATCAGTAATATAGTGCGTGTGTGGTTTGTTGGAATAAAATTTTGATTAATAGTTTTTTGTATAGACAGTGCAATGGTAAGTACCGATTTGGCCTGAATAACATAGTTATATTTATGTGTGTTTATGTTTGTGACGTGCATAGCATTAAGGGGGTTAGGAGTTAGGACAATATTGTTTATGTCTAGCGTAGACTTTCACTGTCTTAATAGGTCTTGGTATAATTTTGTTCACTTTCTCGAATTAGCTCAATCGAAATGAAATAGTGTGTGCATATGACCATTGTCTATCACATAACATTATATGCGTTTGGGATAAAATTAGAATATGAGGGTAGCTGGAATGCACGTTAAATGAAGTTTCATTGCACAATTATAATACACATACACATTTCTCTGTCATTGCAAATCCAGAAGATTTCTCATTGTACCCCGTGTTTTCACATATCATGAAATTTACATTATTACCAGATACGCTGACTCAACGGGTGTACGTTGTCGACATACAAAGGAAAAAGGAGGCCAACAAATGTAACATTTTCAAGTACTTCCGCTGCACCACCAAGACTGAGAAATGACGACTCCGTTTTTATGAGGAAATTATAGCTGCTTTAATATTTCATATTTGGTAGTTCAGTAGCATTCCTGTTTGAAAATGTTTCTGGAAGCATATGCACGTATTTATGTATCTACATATATACTTTGAGTTGTGTGTTTTAAACGTTTTAAGGGACAGTAGTATACAACAGGGAATCACTTTGTTCAGAAATGGTCCGATGACTCTAGGCCGAAAGTTAAATTTTCAAACTAGTCTCTTGAGAAAAGAAACTAAAGAGAAAGTTTGCTTTGTGATTTATAGTAAATATTTTGTTAAAAATGCTTATTCGTGCGATAAATAAATGTCTGAATAAAAAGTAGTTTACCTAGTATTCCTTCATTTACACATATTACACAAACATACTATACAAATTATAGGTATCACTAGTGAGTATTTGTGCAAATATAAAATGTACTTTGGAAGAAACCGAGCCATTCATGCGAAAGTGATTTTAAAGGGCCTTACATAATAAACAGGAAACAAACACGTCCAAAGATGTGCACGATTTGCCACTTGAAAGAGTTATTTGTATGCTTAAGTTTAAACGGGCATATAAAACTGTATAGTGAATAACAACCCAAAATTGTCTACACGCTTTGGTGTTTATTCCTTTATTTTTTTAGAAGAAGCTTTCCAACTTCAATCCAAACAGCTTTGCTGATTGACTGACGCAGCAAAAATGACAAAGAAAATGTAGTATTTTTCTTCAAAATAAACCAAGTTTTAAATGTGTTAAACTATTTTTATATCTGAGCCTAGTGCAAAAGTATATAGTTTTCAGAGCATATGAAACAAAAAACCCCATCCCGCTTACATATTGAATATTTACAAAAATCTTTAAACTTATTGATCAAATTGATTGATCTAGCTACATTGCTTGCATTAATAATGAAGCTGTCACTATCAGTATCACAACTTCCGATAGTTTTGAATTTGAATGATTATCTGGAAACACAAAGGCATGGAAAGTAATATATGCAGGTTTTGTCCCTGCGCCAATATTGATGTTAAAGTAGCTGTGGTTGGGTAATTAAATATTGCAAAAGAGTTGAGTCGTGTGGACCTGCACAAATTTCTCACTCAATCTCAATATAATCCCTTCGTATAATAAAAATATGCAAATAATATTAATGCAACTGTAACATTAGTAGAACTGTTACGTTCGCCCTTTTGGACATTCCAAACATGGACAACTTTAGCGAAAAATATGACATAAAGGGTATTTCCTGGGAACTATCATGATTCGTAGTGACAGAAAAACACGTTCAATACGATATTATGAATTTATCGTCGTTGTCAGACACGGTCAGTCCGCGCCACTCCGCCAAGTTAGGTTGAAGTTGCAGCCTAATTTCGTCCAGCCAAACTAGGTTTATTTTTCAGCCT